>PVJC01001968.1:13030-85259 GCA_004026665.1 Murina feae | reverse complement strand
GGAAGGAGGGTAGTAGAAAAATGGGAAGAATGATGATGGAACAGAAATAGGAAATAAGGAGGAAAGAAAAGATTATAAATGATGAGTCAGTAGGAAAAGTGCTACATTAAGGAGAAAAATTGTGTGAGAGGAAGAAGCCAATAAGGAAATCAAATACAATTGTGTGTGAAGGGGATAAGATTAAAAAAGAAAGTTAATAGGGGTGACCAGGCCGACAGGGGAGGGCAGTTAGGGGGATCAGGCAGGCAGGCAGGCAGAGTGGTTAGGGCAGGCCAGCAGGTTAGCGGTTAAGAACCAGAGGTCCTGGATTGTGAGAGTCCCCAAGAACTCCATATTGGAGAGGGTGCAGGTTGGGCTGAAGGACCATCCTCCCGCCCCTCCCCCCCGCCCCATGCGTGAATTTCATGCACTGGGGCCCTAGTTTTAAAATATAAAATAAAATATAAAATAAATAACTATGTTTAGTCTTTCTGCTGTATTCACATACACACACCCACACACCAACTTCTTAGATGTTTCAAATGGGAAAGTCAGTCAAGATGTACTTTATGGCCACACAGAGAAGTGCGAGCGCACACATAGATCCTCCTCCTGCTCCTTCCCTCCAAGCCATATAATGGTTTTACACATTACGTTTACCAAAATGTTTACGTAAAAATAATAGAAAGTAATTAAATGTAATTTTTCACGTAATTATTTCATTTGTATTTAAGTGAATATGTTGCCTAAAGAATATACCTAATTACATGATTTAGTTGTTAATAAATCTTTCACTACTCATTGACGAATATTGCTTCTACTCCTTAACTGTGCATTAAGAGAATCTCAGAAATAGGGATCTCCCTTTTGACCCAGTTATCCCACTTCTGGGAATATATCCTAAGAAACCAGAAACACCAATCAGAAAGGATATATGCATCCCTATGTTCATAGCAGCACAATTTACCATGGCTAAGATTTGGAAACAGCCTAAGTGCCCATCAGCAGATGAGTGGATTAGAAAACTGTGGTACATCTACACAATGGAATACTATGCTGCTGTAAAAAAGGAAGGAATTCCTACCATTTGCAGCAGCATGGATGGAACTGGAGAGCATAATGTTAAGTGAAATAAGCCAGTCAATGAAAGAAAAATACCACATGTCCTCACTCATCTATGGATAATAATAACCATTATAAACTGGTGAACAAAAATAGATACAGAGGCAGAGCAGCAACAAATAGACTGTTAAATTACAGCAACAAGGACAGGGACATTGGGGGGGGGGTAACAGATCAGCCAAGGGACTTTGGTGCATGCATTAAAGCATAACCAATGGACACAAAACACTGGGGGGGTAGAGGAGGCTGGGGGAAGGGCAGGGGGGAAAAGAGATATATGTACTAATCTTTGTAAAACTTTATGTAATGAAAAAAAAGAGAGAATCTCAGAAATAGCCCCAATTGACCATTCTACAGTTCTCTGCAAATCTTTCCCTCAATCTGTGTTTCTCTGCATACACTTTGGTCTTTGGTCTACTACCCAGAGCAGTCTCTATTACTTCATAAAAATTCTCATCGCATTCTTACCTTGTTGCCTGTGATTTGAGCTACTAACTACCTAGATTGGTTTTTATTTTTATATTTAATTGTCAAAATCTTACATATCCTTGATGTCTCTATATCCATGTGTATTACCAAAACATTTTCTAAAAACCCTTTCACAATAAGCTCAGGATTCACACTGTAATCATTGTTACATATGCCTATCTGACTCTCTCAACCAGATAATTTCTGAGGACAGAGACCATACTTAGATAACACTGGACTATTCTTAAGAAACTAGGACTTCACTCGATGTATTCGCCAATATACCTATAAATATTAAATTCGATTCTGTTTTTCTTTCTGTCTCTTTTAAACTGCAAGACAATAAATGGAGATTCCTAAAGTTATCCATGTCAGGCATTGGCAATATTTTCCACTGATCCTTAAACTTAATGAAATAAAAGAAGCAAACCAAATAAAATAAAAAGCACAGAGGACATTAACAAAACAACAAGGGGGTTTTTATGAGTGGAAGGATTTAGGTTGAAAGGTGGGAATCTCTATGGGCCTCTCAGAACGATGCAGCTGTACTGCTGGCTGAGGTCTGCAGTTTAAGAGATATTTCCTAAGTCTGTTATTGTTATTAATTTGAGGAGAAGAGGTCTCTGTAGAGGGAAAAAAAAATCAGGATTTTTTTTGTTTCCTTTTCCATCACTCACAGTCACTGTAATGTCAACACCAGTTAGGTCAAATTTCAGGCATTCAAAATGTGCAGCTTTGTCCAGCTGCAAGAACTAAAAGTCTTCTAGCGCACTATAGCCTGACCAATAAAATATGTCTGAGGGTGTTAGTAACAATTAACAGGTGTGTACCTTCCCCAGAAAGCTTTCATATGACTTGAAATGTATAAAGTAAGGTACTTAGATTTCATAAGAATTACATATAAGCAAATATGTATCTGTTTTTACCAATAGATCTCAAAGAATTGGAGTTATTCAAGCACGTATATTAAAACATGTAAATATATGTTAGAAAAGGGCATCTCAGCCCTCATCAAAGACTGTGCTTGTTGGATAATGTCATGGGCTCTGCCAACCAACAGCCCATCCTTGAATCTCCTCTTCCATTACCAGGAGGATTAAAAATCCTCTTCAAGTTACTTCATCTATTTAATTTTTTGTTTCATCATACATAAAGTGGAGATAAAAATACAACTGATGGTGTTATTGAGAAAATTCAATGTGCTAACACAGGAATCAGTCTGGCCCAAGAGAACAATTATTAGATGTTAGCAATCATTTCTTTAAAAATTATTTTATTATTATTAAACCACAGACAGCCTCCCGTCCTTCTACTTCATGTCTTTTCTTCTGTTTTCATCTTCATCATGCTCGCTAGTAGCTTATTCATTCGCTCTTTTTCCTGGCTCTGTGCCACACCCTTTCTTTCCAGTCTGCCAAAATCCACACAATTAATCAGGTCAATAATGCACTTACAACTTGCCTACATTTCCCTCCTCTTGGTTCTTGTGTTATTTCCACTTTACCAATCCCCACATTTCAATAACCCCTATTGCCCAATTTCTTCCCCATATTTGTACACTGAAGCAAGCACTAAACAATAGTGACCGAGTCAACTGGTCTCAGCTGGGCTCTCATTGTATCGCAGCAATTCTCTTATTTATCACTTGTTGACTCCCTATTGCATTCCTTACTGCAGCTGTTCCAAATGTTTCCGCTCTACTCAAGTCCCTAATCCCAGCCCTCCTCCCTCCCCTCTTAGCACATAACCTCACCTCCTACTGAGAAAATTGAAACCATCCCAACCTAAGTTTACACAATCGCCCTCCTCTTTCACTCCAAAAGTCTGTGCATCTCCCTCTCTTTGCTTGTCCTCTGATGGAGTGCTTTGGGTTTGGAGGCTGGCAAAGTTAGATACTCTGTGTTGACATCCCATTTCACAGCCTCAAAAACATCATCTCTACAATGGAGGTGATAATTTCCACCTTACAGGGTAGCCAAGGATAAGTAGCTGATTTTGGCAGATACTAAACATTTAACAAATTACCGCTATTATCATTTGAAAAGCTAAACCTGCATTCTTGATCCTATCTGCTCTAATATGTTTGCATTGGCTATTTGGGGGTCTTCTGTGGTTTCATATAAATTTTAGAACTGTTTTTTAAAAAATATTTAAATTGAATTTATAGAGATTACATCCTATATAATAAAAGGATAATATGCAAATTAACCCTAACAGTAGAACCACTGGGAATGACTGGTCACTATGACACACACTGACCACCAGGGGGCAGAAACTCAATACGGGAGCTTCCCCCTGGTGGTCAGTGCTCTCCCACAGGGGGAGCTCTGCTCAGCCACAAGCCAGGCTGATGGCTGCCAGCACAGCGGTGGTGGCAGGAGCCTCTCCTGCCTCCTCAGCATCCTTAAGGATGTCCAACTGCAGCTTAGGCCTGCTCCCTTCTGGCAAGTGGACATCCCTCAAAGGCTCCCAGGCTGCCAGAAGGATGTCAGACTGCCAGGCAGTGGGCCTAAGCCAGCAGTTGGACATCCTCTAAGGGATCCCAGACTGTAAGAGTGCATAGGCAGGGCACAGGAGCGACCCCCCCCCTCCCCGAGTGCACAAATTTTGTGCACTGGGTCTCTAGTTGGTTAATAAAATTATGTAGGTTTCAAATATACAATTCTGTAAAACATCATCTGTATATTGTATTGTGTGTTCACCACACAAAGTCAAGTCTACTTCTATCACCATTTAGCTCCATTTTACCCTATTCTACCTTCCCTAACCCCCTCTAGTAATCACCATACTGTTGTCTGTGTCTCATAGATACAGTGAACAGACTGACAGCTGTCACAGGGAAAAAGTTTGGGGAAAATAGGTGAAAAGATTAAGCAAAAAAAAAAAAACAAAAAAAACTCTCAGACAAGGACTCTCTGTATGTGTGTGTTTAGTTTCTGTGAAAACTACCATTGAAATTTATTTTTTAATCCTCACCCAAGGATATGTTCCTACTGATTTTTAGAGAGAGTGGAAGGGGAAGGGCAGAGAGAGAGGAACATTGATGTGAGAGAGACACATCAATTGGTTGCCTCCCACATGACCACTCACCTGAGGCCAGGATCTAGCCTGCAACTGAAGTATGTGTCCTTGACCAGAATCAAACCTGGGACCCTTCAGTCTGAGGTTCAATATTCTATCCACTGAGCCAAAATGGCTAGGGCTGTCATTGAAATTTTGAAAAGGATTGCACTGAATCTAAACTGAGAAACTGTCTTTGTTCTCCTAAACATAATGTGTGTTTTCTTCTGGGTATTTTTGAGATTTTCTTCTTAGTCCTGGGTTGGGTAAATTTAATTATGCTCTAGCTTGATGTAATAGACATATGTTTTACTTGTGTTTGAAATGCATAGATTCTGGGCTTATAGTTAAACTAGGGGCTGGTGCATGAAATTTGTGCACAGGTAGGGTCCCTAGGGCCAATCAAGGCCTTCTTTCCCCTAGCTGCTGGCTGCTGACTAAGCCTTCTTTCATTCCACACCGCCCTCTGGTGGCCAGCCCACATCATAGTGAGCAGTCAAACTCCCAGGGGATCAAACTCCTGAGGGGAAAATTTGCATATTAGCCTTTTATTATATAGAACCAATTTGGAAATGTTCATGTCATTATTTTTCAAATATTTTTCTGCCACTCCCATTCCCCTGCCTCAGTTTCTAATTTCAATTGTAATTAAACTTTTTGAAGTTGCCACAAGGCTTATTGATACTTTGTTTATTCGTTAATTCTATATTTTTTCCTGTGTGTTTCATTTTGCATAATTTCTATTGCTATATCTTCACGTTCACTGGTCATTTATCCTGCAATATATAGTCTGCTGTTAATAATATCCAATGCCTTTTCATATCAGACATTATAATTTTCACCTCTAGAAGTATGGCTATATTTTGATATTTTTCTATTACTGCTTACCATATTCATTTTTCTCTTGTTTTATGAACATATGGATTACAGTTATAATAGCATTTTAATGTTCTCATATGCCAATTCTAACACTGGTTTAGTTTCAATTTATTAATTTTTCTCCTCATTATTGGTTACATTTTCCTGCTTTTTTGAATGCCTGATAATTTTTATTGGATATCAGACATTGTTAATTTTACCTTATTGAGTTCTGGATCTTTTTGCAATCCTATAATCTCAATTTATATTCTGGGACACATTTATGCTACTGAGAAATAATTTGAGAATTTTGAGTCTTACATTTAAGATTTGTTAGGTGTATTTGGAGCAGTACTCTGTTTATGGCTAGTTATTCCCCACTACCAAGGCAAGATTCTCCTGAATACACTACCAAATGTTCAATGAATTATGAGGATTTTCAGTCTGACTCATAGAAATAGTGCTTATTCCCAGCCCTGGTGATCTCAAGTTACTCCATTCTAATCCTTTTAGGTAGTCCATTTCCAAGTCTCAGGTCGTTTTTCACATGCTTATACTGATCAGTACTTTGATGAGCACTAAAGGGATTTCTCTAAAGATCTCTATAGAGTTCTTTTTCTGGGTAGCTCTGTTATCTCAATACTGTCTTGTGAACTCCAGCTACCTTATTCTCCCTGGACTGTTAGATCTGTCTTCTCAACCCAGGAAACCTTCCAAGCTCCACCTAGGTTTCTCCTCTTTGCTCCATGACCTGGAAACTCCCTCAATTCAGTAAACTTAATCAGTTATAGAGCTCACCTCACTTGTTTTCTCTTTCTCAAGAGTCACTATCCTCTTTTGTCCATGTGCAATATCTTGAAAAGCATTGCTTCATTTATTTTGTCCAGTTTATTTGTTTCTCTGAGGTAGGAAGATAAATCCAATCTTTGTTACATATTGGTCAGAAACAAAAACTTCTCTAAAACAGATTTTAAAAACTGGCAGCAGTCCTCATCTGGCCTTTCCAGTTCATGGAGTGAGAGCAATTTTGACCATTGAAGATTCCTGGGATTTACTGTACATTTCAAATTATTAAGCAGAAAGCTGTATTACACTCTTGGGAAATAATGACATTATTAAAACTTTTAAAAGATGTAAGGGATGGGATTCCTATTACATTCTTATTTAAATTATCCACTAGTTGGTATAGGCGATGATTATTCTCATTATATTTCAGAGAGCTATTATAAGCTTAATCAGCTGCTTACTTGAATTGAAAATCAACACAGATCCTAAGATCTATTATGCATTTGTAGATCTTTCAAACATTGTATCAATAATATCATTTTGCCCAGCTGGTGTAGCTCCGTGGTTGACAGTCAGCCTATGAACCAGGAGGTCACGGTTCAATTCCCAGTTAGAGCATATGCCCCAGTTGCGGGCTCCATCCCCAGTGTGGGGCATGCAGGAAGTGGCCAACCAATGATTCTCTCTCATTATTGATGTTTCTATCTCTCTCTCTCCATCTCCCTTCTTCTCTGAAATCAATCAAAATATATTTAAATAATAATAATATCATTCTAATGAGATCTGGAGACCTGAATTACCAGTCATAATTAATGACTTTCAAATTATATTTGTGAATAAGAAGATAAATCCTGGAAACTTGATACCTCTGTAAAGTTGCTAGTATTCCAATAATTCAGAAATGTAGGTTAGTTACTTCAAGGTGAAATATATTCACCCTAAGTAAGTCTCTTTTGGAGTTTAAAGGTATATATACCACTTTGGATATGTTGTTCAGAAAAAAACCATTTATCAAGTTGACCCTACAATCTGCCAATGTGAACTGAGGCCCAGAGCAAGGTGAGGCGCTCTAGTTTGTCCAGGATGCGTTGTTCTGACATTGTACCTTTTAAAGTCCAATTGCACTTTTATATATAGTTTTAAAGTCCAATAGCACTTTATATATAGTTTTTGAAAAGAGGCACTTCAGTTTGTACATGTATCTTTAAAAAGAATTTATGTAATCAAGTAATCAAAGGGCAAATTGTTATTTAAAAAACAGCTCAAAGAAATGATCAGAAGTAAAATAGAAAAAATGAAGGCACACAGTAAACAAGGTGAGAAAAATAAAAAATGGAGGGATAGTGGATTTTTCTGGATGCACATCCCAACCTAAGACATACTCCAAATCTCAAACTCCACCTGTCCATCTTAGTTTTCTGGAATAAACTCCCACTCATTCAGACCCACCCATCCTCCACAGACATTTCCTTTTCCCCAGACATTCTTACCTCCCACACTGAGAACAAGGTCACATTATCACTTGGAATGTGCAATGCTTTTGATTTTGCACATCACTAAAACATTTGCCTCTTAGGCAACAGGATAATCACCTTTCTCTCTGCCAAAGTATGTGCTTCCACTTCTCATCCTGAAGGAAATGAGATCCAGGATAGGAGACTTGACAGCACTTGCATGATCTCCAGGCAGCACATCCCTGATGTGTATCCGTGGACTCTAAGGGCATCACAGTAGGATCTCTCTTCTTTCATGTATGTTAAATGCAAACCTGATATATATAGCTGTTTGAATACAAGTAAGCATAAAACTTTATAATGACTTGCTCTATATTATTTTAAAAATTGTAAACACTAGTGCTACTTTTTTTAATTAAAACCATCACTCAATAGGCTATAACACTGATAATATTTTCAAAATGCCTTATCATACAACATGATGAGATCTTGGTCTTATGGTCTTATTTTTAATATTAATACTTTCAATATTACATGATGAAAAAAATGAAAATAATATGTTTTTATTAATGTGATACAAATTTCAATAGACATACACTCACTCTTCTGAAAATGCAGTTAAATAAATGTTAAGTACTAGAGGCCCAGTGCATGGATTCATGCACTGATGGGATCCCTGAACCTGGTCTGTGCCCTCTTGCAACCTGAGATCATTGGCAGATATTGAAGAGCTGGTTTCAGCCCAATCCCCACAGGCCAGGTTGAGGGACCCCACTGGTGCATGAATCCATGCACCGAGCCTCTAGTATGCATGTAAGATCTTTGATTAATCTCTTTCTGCCCTTCTCCCTCCCCCCTGAGATTCATCAGTCTGTTCCATGTTTCCATGCCCATGGTTTCAGCTCCTGCATTAAGTGTCTGCCCCCCTGGTGTCCAGTGCATGTCATAGCTACTGGCCAGTTGGCTGGTCACTTAGGCATATATATATATGTTACAAATTACTATTAGTTTGTGATTGATTAAATGTCCTGGAAGAAGAACATATTTGCAGATATCTAAAATTTCTTTGTATGAACAGAAACCTGAACTTATTGCTATATGAGTTTTCTTAAACTAGACTTTCTGCTTCAATTTATCAATTTTCCAAAAGTATATAATTCTCATAAGCTTTTTCTAGAGAACTGGACAGATCTGGGTTTGAGATCTAAAATTTGTCTTTTTATTTTGTGATAGAACAAAGTGCATAAATGACTCTGCAAATGGCCTGGGGATAATGCAGTACCTATTTGATACATTGCATTAAATGGTTGGCTTTGAAGCTGACTTATAATAACTGGTCAGTAAATAAAAATTATAGAGTTGTGTTCCTCTTTTCTTTATCTTCTCCATCATTACCTTTTCTTCTTCATCCCTCTCTCCTTACCCCATTGTTATCATTATTCTCAACACTGTCATCATCATCTTTGTCATTACTTATATCTTTGGAATATTGTAAAAATAAATGACATAATGCAAATGCATCTACCTATATTTTTTAAACATAAGACATTTCACTTGTGACCTTTAGTAATCCTACTGGGAACTATACGTGAGAGAAAACAAGAACCAATAAAAAATGCTTAGGATTTCTAAGGGATGGAAGGCAACAGGTGGAAATGCAATTGCTCCTTGGGGAAGACTAATGTCTTTATCCATATAAATGCAGCACACTGGATTGGTAATGAGCACTGTTCAGAAACCATTTCGTAAGAATCATGCTTTTCTGCTTTTCTGTATCTGTACATGATTAAAATGACAGAGAAGTTCATGACAGTGAGATAATTCTTTGATAATGACCTATTGGGATTCTTTGTAATTTATAAGGAGATTAAGCTAATAAAACATGAGAAAACCATTATTTGGAACTAATGAAATATACAGAAACTATAAGAGATATGACAGAATTCTACAACAGAGTTCTATTGTTAACTAATCTAAACTAATAAAAATGTAATATTAAAATTAACCATCTCTTTGGGATGGGTAAGCCATGCCCACCAGCCAATCAGAGTGGCTGTATGCAAATTAGCCCAGCCAAGGTGGCAGAGGCTGCAGCCCGGGAGAAGCCACGCAATGCATAGGCCGCAACCGCCGAGGGAGGAGCAGGGCATCAGCGATGGAGGCCTGAAATAGATCTGGTTGCAGATTCCAGGCGGCTGGGCAGCCTCGGGTGTGGAGGGACATCCCCCGAGGGGTCCCAAACTGTGAGAGGGCACAGGCCGGGATGAGGGACCCCCCCACCCCCACCGAGTGCACAAATTTTTGTGCACTGGGCCCCTAGTATCTCAATAATAGTGTAGAAAGAAAAATGAAGTGCCTAATCAGGAATAGCTAAGTTAATATTGTGTATTTGAACTAATCCAGATTCTCTTTTGTTATTTTCTGCATCCTCTGTATGGCCAACTCTGACCCTTGAAGTTCTTTGAGTGTATTATTGGCACAAGGTAAACACTCCATGAGTGTTGGCACTTTTATTGTTATTTGAACTGCTATATTTATTGCTGATACATTTTTTATCTTTCTGTAATTGAAAAAATATTTTAAATATAAAAATGCAATTATTCTTATAATTATAACTTAAGTCCTGACTATACTAGAAACCTGTAAGTTTTAACTGCTCTGATACAAAATGCATTTGACACAGGCATGTCTGCAACTGACTTCTACAATAGGACTGTGGTGAGAATTGTGTTTTACTTCCTAGTTTTGATGAAAATAAGATTATCACCCACATTTAATATTGCACTGAATTCCTGCCTGTCAACTTCAGCAATTCTGATCTAGGGTGGCACTCATATTCACTGAATTTTTAAATTCTATTCTATTTCATTCTATACTTTTACTACATGGTAGGAGTCAAGTGCCAGAAACACTGGTCTAAAAGTCATTTGTGTTTTACAAATAGGCCTTTTCCTACATAATTGCTTCTCATACCCCATATTCAAATGATCCTTTATTCTAAAAGTTGTCTATTTGCTCTTTGATGGTGTTTGGTTATTTCACACATTGTACTCTGGTAATTGTGAATTATAACCAAAATCTGATTTTTAATAAGCACCTCTTTCTAGCTGCATGGCTATGAATTTATTGGGGAGTGCTTCCCCAAGAAAGAGCATAGACAGCATTTCTGATGCTTTATTGGATAGATCAGGAATTTTGCATATCACAAAATAAACATGGAAGTAGCTTAATTTCATCTCCCAAAAAGTGATTTTTGCTCAAAGCTAGACAAAGCTACTCAGTAGTCTACAACACTAAGTGAGTGTGATTTTTTTAAAAAAATATATTGTTTGCAATAGCAAGAACAAAAATATTTTAAAGTTTGATTTACCCAGAGGAATGTTCTGGTAAACCTCAAAACAGTACATAAAGAAGGAATTCATGCCCTTATTTAGCTTTCTTCTTAGAGCTTCAGGGTAATGAAAGGGCTGGGATGTCAGCCTGACATTGTCAATGGTTTGCTCATAATATCAGGGATCAGATTTAGGGTTATCTATAGGGCTCTGTTTCCTGACAGAGGACACGGAGTTTTAACCGGGTGGGAAGATAAGGAGACAGATGAAGCCCACATGTAGACTTTTACTAGTAACACAGACAACAGTATAGAATGCCTGCTCACAGGTCAATGTTATGGAAGGCTCAGAGAGAAGCATATGCCTTTGACAAGAGTCCTGGACTAAAGCAAAGAAAAGATTTATTTTTATTTTGTTTTAAAAATAGTCCTTCCTATTACATTAGCTCTTTCCGTAAATCTGAGGATTCCAGAAAGTAGATTATATCTAGCTCCAGCGAGGACATATTTTATCAGGGGGTAATATTCCCTTAGTGTATTGAAGACTTTCTTGGGTAATACTTGTCCCCACACCTTGGGATCTGTGAGGTGACTTACCTAGACTTCATGAGATTCACTACTCCTTTATTTTATCACCTAGAAATACAGTCAAAGGTTTTGTTCAGATATTGGGTAGATGGCCTGTAGCCTATGCCTCAACACCAAGATAAAGCTAGAAAAGTATAAAACTGCCAGATAAATCATTTTGGAACAAAATGGTTCATTTGAATGTTCATTATTTAATGTGATTAATGCTTCTGCTCTCAACACAGGATTTCATGCAACTCTGGGCTTTAGACCCCTAAAGGTGGCTCATAACTAGTGGGTTGTCTTGATGCTGCAAAGGCAATGCAATCCTACATAAAGTTCCTCAAAACTACAAATATTTTTAGTGACAAAACCAAGTGAAATAACTTAAGCGGTTTTAATAGGTAAATAGGTACTCTCAATAGAATCTTCAGACCAACCATAGAGTGTCTAAGATTCTAAAAGGCAAGACTCAGGAAGAAAATAACAAGTAGGAGGAGTATATTTTCTACCTCTCTTTCTCTAAGTACTATAGTTGATTATTTTTCTCTCTCTCAGCATTGTCTGTTGGGTGGGTGGATATTACTTTCTCTTTGGAGTGTGTATACATACATAAACATACACATACACATACACATATACATACATATATAATATGTGTGTATATCTACATCATCTATATCTATATATATATATATATATCTACACTAATAAAAGAAAAACATGCAAATTGGTGTCACTCTGCTATACCCCAAGTCACGCCCACTAGCCAATCAGAGCATCTACATGCAAATTAACTCAACCAAGATGGCTGATGGCAGCCACGGAGCTGGAGCAAGCAGGAGGCTTGGTTGCCCCGGCGATGGATGAAGCCAAGCTTCTGGCCTGCCCTGGATGGCTGTGGCCTCTGCTCAAGGCAACAAAGTTTCAATTAGGGAACATAAATAAATCTCAGACACCTGCTTCCAGCCAGCCTTGCTGGGAGCTTGGGTCACTGGGGGCCATGGCTAGCCTGCAAACAGCCATCAGCTCCTTGTCCAGGCTGGCTGCACCCTTATGGGGTGAGGGTTCCTCCTGGGGGGCTTGGCCAGCCTGCAAACAGCCATCATCCCCTCACCCAGGCTGACCAGGCACCCCAGTGGAGGAGACCCCTACCCTGAAGGTGCTGTGGCCAACCTGCAAACAGCCATCAGCTCCTTGTCCAGGCTGGCTACAACCTTATGGGGTGAGGGTTCCTCCTGGGAGGCTTGGCCAGTCTGCAAACAGCCATCAAGCACTCAGCCAGACTGGCCAGGCACCCCAGCAGGACCCACCCACACTGAAGGTGGTGTGGCCAGCCTGAAAACAGCCTTCAGCCCCTCACCCAGGCTGGCCAGGTACCCCAATGGAGAGCCCCACACTGAAGGGGCTATGGCCAATTTGAAAACAGTCATCAGCCCCTCACTCAGGCTGGCCACACTCTCATGGGATGAGGATTCCCACCAGGGAGCTTGGCCAGCCTGCAAACAGCCATCAGTCCTCACCTAGGCTGGCCAGGCACCCCAGGGGCACCCCCACCTTGCAGGGACTGTGGACAGCCTGCAAATAGCCATCAGCCATTCACTCAGGCTGGCCAAGCACCCCAGCAGGACCCCCCTCTTTGAAGGGGGTGTGGCCAGCCTAAAAATGGCCCTGAGCCCCTCACCCAGGCTGGCCAGGCACCACAGCAGGAACCCCCACCCTGATCCGGGACACCCTTCAGGGTAAACCAGCTGGCCCCCACCCATGCACTAGGCCTCTATCCTATATAATAAAAGGGTAATATGCAAATTGACTCTAACAGCAGAACGACTGGGAATGACTAGTCACTATGACACACACTGGAGGTAGATGCTCAATGCAAGAACTGTCCCCTGGTGGTCAATGTGCTCCAACATGGGGAGCTCTGCTCAGCCACAAGCCAGGCTGGTGGCTGCCAGTACAGCAGTGGTGGTGGGAGCCTCTCCTGCCTCCTCAGCAGAGCTAAGGATGTCCGACTGCAGCTTAAGCCTGCTCCCTGCTGACAAGTGGACATCCCCCTAGGGCTCCTGGGCTGCCAGAGGGATGTCTGACTGCCAGTTTAGGCCCAATCCCCTGGGGTGCCTAAGCCAGCAGGTGGACATCCTCCGAGGTGTCCCAGACTGTGAGAGGGCACAGGTTGGGCAGAGGGACCCCTCAAGTGCAAAAACTTTTGTGCAATGGGCCTCTAGTATGCATATAAGTTTCTTGGTTAATCTTTCCCTACCTCCTTTCCCCCTACCACCTCACTTCCTCTCCTTCCCTCTGAAATTTGTTAGTCTGTTCCATGGTTATGTCTCTGGATTTACTTTCTTCATCACTTTATTTTATTCATTAGATTCCACATATGAGTGAGATCCTGTGATACTTATCTTCCTCTGACTGGCTTATTTTGCTAGCATAATACTCTATAGGTCTATCCATACTGTTGCAAATACTAAGACTTACTTCTTTTTTACTGCCACATAGTATTCCATTGCATAAATGTATCACAGATCTTTTATCCAATCAGCTGCTGGTGGGTACTTGGGCTGTTTTCAAATGTTAGCTACTGTAAATTGTGCTGCTATGAATATAGGGGTGCTTATAGTTTTTCTAATTGATGTTTTGGGTGTTTTAGGATATATTTATAGAAGTGGGATCACTTGGTGATGTGGGATCACTTGGTCAAATGAGAGAATATGAGAAAATTTGGGGGACAAGATGAATTAATGAATTATATCACTTCGAAAATCCTAGGACTTTATCCTTTTTTAAAACCTTATAATATCTATGTTTTAGGTTTTTAAAACTGATTCTTATATTCTCTATATTAGATGCAGAACCTGTATTACTCTGACCAGCATAGGAGACTTAACAAAATGACTCAGGTATGACACATTCTAGAGCACTAGGATCAAACAACTGGTCAACATTTTATTAACCCTGTCTGACTTATCCTGTGTAACTAAGACATCTAATAATTCAAATTTTAAAAACAACACCAGTGTCTACTGAATTTAGACACATTTTTCTGGAAGGGGATATTCCAGAGTATCAGTATAAAATGGTTTATAAAAATTAAATAACCTTGCCCAATTTAGAGTAACAGTTAAAGCTTAACATACTTTGAATGAATAAAAATGCAGCACAAAGGGAATACATAACAAGTGAAGTACTCATAGAAGGGTTAGATTTTCAATGAGTGACACCAATTGTTTTAGTATGATCAACAGTAGTATTTTTCCATTCTCAAAAGTGTGCTGAATTAAACATAGTTTGTAAATTTTATGCATTTTGATAAGAGATAAGAATATGAAAAAAAAACATGGAAGATGACAACCAGCAGGACATCACTGAGGAAGTGAGGTCACTGCTCATGTCTGAGGAGGAGCTTGGGCAAGGAGACACAACCATTGACCTCACTTCCTGACGATGGAGCCCAACAGAACCTGGAACCCTGGTAACCAGGCAGCCACATTCTGTAACTGCCCCTCCCATCTTACTCGGATAGAGACATTGGAGAGGACACCATGTTTTCCTGTTGTCTCCCCATGTCCCGAGGCCGATGCCTCAAGAGAGGCAGCAATAAAAGTGTGTTTAGACGTGGCCACCGCTGGATCCGGAATCAGCGCGGATGACGCCTGTGACCCTTTTCCCGGCGGGACCAAGAGGTAACACAGGGAGGTTTGGTTTGGGCCAAGCTACCACTCTGATCCCACCTGAGCAGCCCTATGTCTCCTCCTCATGTGTTTGGGGTGAAGGGGTGTTCACATGAGATGGGTCTGTCCAGAACAGGAACAGGCTGGGTGTCGGGGTCAGGATCAGTCATGTTCACACCCCAGGTCAGGGCTGGCTGGGTGGACATGGACTGTGGGTGGCACCCTCTGCCCCAGGTCTGTCCTGAGCCCTGGGAATGAGTCTCATTTCCCCTCGGTGGATGTGTGTGTAGACACAGAGCTGGACCCGATCTGGGAGCAGAAGGTCCAGTGGGCAGAAGCAGCAGTGACTAGGGCCAGGCTTGAGTCCTCCCAGTCAGCTGCCCATCACTGTCATTGCAGAGCTCCAGCCAGGCCAAGGAGGGGCCTCAATTGCTCAAGGAGGAGGAGCAGCTGGTCCATGAAGACCCCCGCCCCACACCCACCAGGGCGGTGCTGGTGAGCCACCCCATTGAGGGCCAGAGCAGGCCTGAAGTGCGTGTGGCCACCTGGGGGTCTGGGGAACCAGGGCCCGTGGGTACAGGGAGAAGGACTCCTCCACCAGAGCCGCCCAGGCCCCACAAGCCTCCAACCTCAAAGCCGCTCAGTCCCAACAGGCAGATGCCAGTTTTCAATTCTGTCCTGGAGTGCTGTGGCTGTGCTAATCGCACCAGGAAGACCTGGAGCCCAAGGATGCAGAGCCCATGGGTGAGAAGGTAGGGTGGTGGGGGTGGAATGGGTGGGGAGGTCCATGTGAGCTAAGGGGAAGGATTGTTGCCAGACACACAGGGAGCACCCCCAGAGCCTGGCCAGGAGCAGGGACTGGCCTCAGACTATACACCTGCTGGACTTTGGGCAGGAGGAGGTCCTGTGGTGGGTCCTGGGCTCTAGCTGTGCTCTGTATTTGGGGGCACAAGGGAATGCTGGCATTTGGGTGACCTTTTCTCCTCTCACAACTCCAGCACCAGCCCAGGGGCCAGATGTGACTACTCCTGTAACACCTACTGTCCATCCTGAGGAGCTGGAGGTGTGTGCACCTTCAGAGCTAGTGCCACCTCCAGCAGCCTTTCTAGCTGCAGCTGTGGAGTCAGGTCCAGCCCCAGATAGAACTGAGGCCCCACCAGCCCTGGAAGAAGAACCATCCCCGGGACCCTTGCTGGTTCCTGCTTCAGAGGAGGAGCTACCTGTGGAGAGCTCAGTTCAAGGGCCCCTTGTTGAAGACACCCACGTTGTCCCAAGGGAAAAACTCATTTCCCCCACGCCTTTATCTTTCCCTTTTCTTTTTTTTTTTTCTTTTTCTTATTTTGTTTTTATGTTCTCCATAGCATACTTACTTTCTTTTTTGATCTTTTTATTACTTTGGGGTTTGGGGCGAGTTTTGCTTTTATTATTTTCTTTTTTCTGTTTTTGGCCTTCATCGTTCCATTGTATAATCCCTTTTAAGTAATGAAGTTATTGTTTTTATTTTAACTGGTGTCATTCATGACCATGATGCTGAGCAAGCATCACCACTATCCTCTAGAGGCAGTGCCCATGCCAGTACATCTCAGAGCTGCCCCACCTCCCCTAAGGGAAGATATTCACTGTGGCTCCCTCCTGCCTCCTGTGGAATTGGCGTAGGTCCCTCCTGGCTCTGTGGGCACCGGTGGCTCACTTCCACCTCCCGTGGAAGCCACATGGCCCCCGTGGAAGCAGTGCGGCTCCTGGTGGCATGATGTGGTTCCTGCCAGCTCTCGTGGAAGCAGCAATGGGCTCCTAGTTTATGTATAATTGATTGTTTTTCATATTATTTGCAATCTTAAAAGAGTAATGGAGTTAATTTTTATGTGCTGGAGAAGGCATTGCTATCATTTCCAAGGCTTTATAGTTATAATTTCCTAGTTACAGCTTCTCTCATGAGTGTTAACTCATTGAATATCACTCTTACTTAATGGGAAATTAATACACATATAATGTTATAAGATCCAGATGGAAAAGGATCTAGATGTAAAGTGTATTCTCTTTCATTTCCTCTCCTGTGGTACTGATTTTGAATTTGGAACAGAAGGTATGAATGGTATGAATTTATAACATGATGTGTGATTGAGTAACAGCTGTCAGTAATTTGATGCAGCAAAAATTGTAATGAAAACTCAAGTCATGAAAAATTTACCTGATTTTTTTCACTACAAACACCCCAAATCAGTCTAGGTTATTTAAACATCTGGCTCAAGTTTTGAGTGTTTGCCACCCTGAAAAACCTTACCTCAAATAATTGTTTTTACAGTGGGAGACCACTTGATTTTTGTTCGTGAAATTATAGATTAGCTGCTTTTCTCCACAGTGATAGAATGTTATGTTACTAAGTTTTTACATTGCGATTTTTACACCTCTCTGAAATATAGACCCAGATGATTAAAATTATTTTTTTTCAGGAATGAGTCTTTGTGAATGAAATTGTACATAAGTTTTTAAAAGTTTTATAATACATATTAGGGCTGTTCTATTATTAAACCTATTTTCATTAAATTTCAACCAAGAGGGGAGTCTTAATTAATGGTTTAAAATCTTTTTAAACTTGTTCAAATGAGCTCAATTTTAAGGCGTATTTGATATTATCACAAGAAAAATCAAGAGATCTGAATTCTTTAGTGAATTCCAGGACAGCACTTGTATGTTTCTGCCTTGTTTCTCCTTTTAAAAAAGATTATTACCCCAAGAGTCAGAATCAGAAATACCAAAATACAACAAAGCTTCCTTAAATGGGGTAAATTTTATTGTCTCCAGATTAGAGATACAAAGTCCCAGAATAAGGAAGAATATTCAGACCTAATATGTCCAAACTTTTAAAGAACATAATGGAATCACTTGGTATCAAATAAGTCTAGCAACATTATATATTTTTAAAAATAAGTGTTATATTCCTCACCTCATTCACCTTAGTAATCTATTTCATGAGTAAATCAACATACACATTCCACATGGATTCATTATCTTTCTGTTTCTGGAACTTTTTCTAAGAGATACTAAAATAATTATCAATAAGTCAGCCACTTGTCTCATATGCCAGAAAATATAAAGAAAAAACAAGTATATGGACTAAAGAAAGATTTAGAACTGTTGTTTAGAGCTGTTACCTAGTTTTAATTGTTTTCCTTTGAGTTTTTTCCAGGAAGGAAACTAAAATCCATGGTGGTGAAGTAATTGAATCTAAGAGTAGAGCCTGGTTTTCCTCGCAGAAGAGAGTCTCTGCTCTCTGCCATCCCATCCCAATCATGGGCCTCCCTGGATCTCAGCTGCCTGCATAGTTACTCGTATCTCCTTCTCATAAATGTCCCTGGAGCTGAGGTGATAAGAAAGTTGATTGGACGATATGACCCAGGGTATACAATAAGATATAACAAGTTTAATATAATCATATTTAGTTCTTTGTTCTCAAGAGCTATAATTTTACAGTTGGACAACTCTCGGTGCAGTAAAATAGTAGGTGGATATGGAAAGTTTGACTGCCGTACAACACTGTCTACTTTAGTTGTAAACTGTTATGAATTACATTATTAGTAAAAATAAAGTTTTAAAAAATCAGCCCTCAAGCTAGTTGATATAGACAATAGTGGTTTCTCTTTATTATGATCTATTTTATCACTAAATAGTTCTGACACATGAAAAGTATAAAGAAAAAATATTATAAACTTTATTTTGCAAACCACTCAGGTTCAGGACATCCTTAACCTTTTGTCCTTTTTTTTTTGTTTGTTTGTTTGTTTTTTGTCTTTTGTAATCTTTTCTTCACTGATTGACTTATCTCCATCTCTTCTCTGAGACATTCCATAACTTAAATTTAGTGACTTTCATTTTGATGAAAACTTTTTATACTTTTACCACACACCAACGTGTTCATAAACAATATTCAGTTTTATTTGAATATTTTAAAACATATATAGTGTCATATTTTATATATTCTTTTAATGTTGCTTTTGGGCACTAAAAAGTACACTTCTAAGATTTGTCTCTATTAATGTATATATTGCTAATTCATTCATTTTAATTGCTGTTCACTAATGTACTGTATTAATATTTCCCACAACAGTTATCTTTTTTGTTGTTAATAGACATCTAGATTGTTACAATTTTTCACTATTAAAACTGACCTAAACTTCAAGGAATAATTATGCATGTTTTTTATTGTTTTATTATTTTTTTGCACATACACTACAGCTTTAGGGTTTACATTTTATATCTAAAAGCAGAAAGCTAATATATATAATATAAATAACTTCAACATTGACAAGAAACTGATAATCACTCTGAATCAACAATTCATGAGTTACTATTGCTTCACACACATGCCATATTTATTTTTCTTTTCCTTTCTAATGAGTATAAGGTTTCACACTGTTTCAATCTGCATTACCTGTTTATGAATATTATATTCTATCCTGTTTATTGGCATTATTTCACTTTTTTACAAATTGCCTGTTCATGTCATTTTCCCAACTTTGTATTGTTTTTTGTTGTTTTTGTTCTATTAGTTTGTGTGTGCACACATATGTATGCAGCTATACTTAATCTAGTTATTTATCCTGTTAGGTATTAAAAACTTTTAAAATTTATTTATTTTCTTTTAATTTTCATGGTGTTTTTTCATATGTAAATGATGCTTTTCCTGAAATATTTATTCAATTCCATAAATATAGAATATATCTTTTCAAGTGGAAACTTGCAGTGGTATGTATGTCTATTTATTTCCAATTTTTCATCTATCTTTAATATCTAATTATTTTTTTCACTTTTTTCAATGTTATTTTATTGTTTTTAATTTGTTTAAATTTCTAATTGTTGATCATCAACTCAAGTCACTTTTGTATATTTTGTATATTTGTATGTTTTCTGTGACCTTGCTATACATTAGCTTATTAGTTCTGTAAGCACATTGTTTAGGATTTTCATATGGACGCTTTCATAATCTATGAAAAAATATATGATTATTATGTTTGTTTTTTCTTTGTTTTTTACACTGGTGAGGGTCCAATGCAATGCTGAGTAGGAGTGGTAAGAGTGCATCTTTGCCTCCTTCCCAATCTTGGAGCTGTATAATTCAATACTTTACTATTAAGTTTAACAATGAATATAGGTTTGTAGTAGATGTATTGTATTTCTTGTTTGCTAGAACTGTGTCTTTAATGAGTGTTGAAATCATCAAATACTTTCTTTATATATGTGAGAGAATGTTTTTTGTTGCTATGACTATTGTTTTTATTCTGCAAAAATGCAGATGTCACACTAATTGATTTTAAAATGTTAAATCAACAATGCATTCCCGGTCTATATCTTACTTGAATATAATAAAATATCTGTATTACTTTTTAAACAAATTTTATAAATTTAATGGCTTGATATAACACAAATTTATTATTTTATACCTTGTAGGTTGGAAGTTTGAAACAGGCCTCACGGGGCTAAAATCAAGGTGTTGGCAACTTCTCTCTGGAAGCTCTAAGAACCTTTTCCTTGCCTCCTCCAGCTTCAAAGATCATCCACAGCTCTTACCTTTTGTCCCTCATCCTCCATCTCCAAAGGCAACAACTTTGCATTTTTCTGACTATTTCTGTATAATCACATATTCCTTTCTCTCTGTCCAGCTTCCCTTCTGTTTTTAAGGACCCTTGCAATCACATTGGGCCAATCTGGATAAACCAAGATAGTCTTCCCATTTTAAGATTCTTCATTTAATCACATCTGTAAAGTCTATTTTACTATGCAAGGTAGCATATTCATAGTTTCCTGAGACTAGGATGCGGACATTTGGGAGAGTCATTATTCTGCCCCTTACAAATCCTTTAATTTACCTGTAGATTTGATTTCCTAAAAAGTTTTTAAAGATTTTGTGCTTATATTCATAAAAGATATTGGACTGAAATTTTATTTTGTAAAATTGTGTCTGGTTTTTGTATCAGGACAATGTTGGCTTCATAAAGTGTATTATAAAGTGTTTTCATCTTTTTTTTTTTTGCTTTCTGGAAGAATTTATGTAGAATTGTTTTTCATTAATCTTTAAATATTTGAAAGAATTTACAAGTAAAGCCACCTGACTTTCCTGGAGTATTTTTGGTTAGGAGGATTTAATTTTAAATTCAATTTATTTAATAGACATGAGGTTATTTTAGTTTGCCAGGGCTACCACAGCAAAACTCCACAGACTGGATGGGTTAAACAACAGAAATGTATTTTCTCACACTTCTAGAGGTTGGCAGTCCCAGGCCAAGGTGTTGGCAGGTTTGGTTTCTTGTGAGGCCTCACTTCTTGCCTTGCAAATGGCTGCTTTCTCAGTGTGTCATCACATCGTATTTCCTCTGTGTGTCCAAACTCCAGGCATTTTTTGGTGTGTCTAAATTTCCTCTTCTTATACAGACACCAGACAGCTTGAATTAGGGCCCATCCTATATAATAAAGAGCTAATATGCAAATGGTCATTGTGCCCTCACACCCTCGTGCTGGGGCCAGAGGAACTGAGGCTGCTCCTCCCGCCCTGGTGCTGTGCCAAGGACCCTGAGGCTGTGCCCTTCACCCAGTGGGGCTTGACTGGGGACCTAAGGCCACAACCCCCCGCCCAGTGCCAGGCTGGGGGACCTGAGGCTGTGTCCCCCACCTGGCAGGGCTTGATGGGGGTGGGGCAGCCAGGTCTGGGTCTCACTTGGTTTCGAGGTGCATGTGGGTGGTCAGGGACTTGACTCTAGGTTCCATGGTGCACCCCAGATTCTGATAGAGGGAGATTTTCATACACATTTTATTAATTTTCTTCCATCTCTGTCACTTCTATTATAAGGAAGAGCAAATAGCAATATTAAAATATTTCCTCTAATTAATCCCCTTTTAATGTGCATGAATTTTGTGCACCAGGCCACTAATTTTAACGTAATTGTCTCTTTAAATGATCTATCTCCAAATGCACTCACATTCTGAAGTACTGGGAGTTAGGACTTCAACATATAAATGGGGTTGGGGTGAGGACACAGTTAAGCCCATAATAGAAACAATTTATATTAATTATTTAACATATTTATTATATAGTTATTATTTATGTGAGTGTCATTTGGCCATTTACTTATTTCAAGGTATTTATCCAATAGCAAAATTTATTGACTTAAAATTGTTTTAACATTCCCTTAGTATTTTCTTATTATATGTGGAGTCTGTAGTTATGTGACCTCTTTCATTTCTTACATTGATAATTTGTGTCTTTTTTCTCAGTCATTCTAGTACAGCTTTTTTAAAAAATACATTGTTATTGATTTTAGAGAGAGAGGAAGGGAGAAGGAGAGGAGAATAGAAACATGACTGATGAGAGAGAATCATTTATTGGCTGTCTCCTGCATGCTCCCTAATGGAGACTGAGCCCACAAAACTTTTGGTTCCTGGGTCAATGCTCAATTGCTAAGCTACAGTGGCAGAGCCTGGGTACAGCTTTTTAATTAAATTGATTTATTAAGAGAACCAGGTGTTTTATTAAATTTTCTCTAATATTTCTCAGGGTTTTCCATTGATCTCTGTTTTTATTTTCCCCCTGATTTCTGCTTACATTATAATTAATGTACTCTTATTTTTTTTGTTCCTAAACTAAATATTTACCATTATTGGAGACCTTACATTCTTTTTTGTAGCTCCATGCTTTTATGTGACATCACTTTGTTCTGCATGATGAAGATATAGATATAGATTAGATATAGATATAGATTAGATATAGATGAACATACATATTGTTTTACACATTTTTGCCTCCCCCCGACCACCAATTTTTGGATTTATTCAAGTTATCTTTCTCATATTTGTACTTTCCCAAAAAATTTGAGGCCCTTTCTAAAGATTCAGTGAATTGTTGGTGTAGTTCCCTTTTCTCCATTATGCTGTTTCCTAAATGTTTTCTAGCCATTTGTTGTCCTGAAACTCTGATCTTTATGTCTATGAAATAGCCAAGCTGTGTTTGATTTTCCTCTACTTTTATTTTTATTTTATTTTTATTTTTTTATTGATTAATGTATTACATGTGTGTCCTTAATCCCCCATTACTCCCCCCCAACACTCATGCGCTCACCTCCCTGTGTCTGTGTCCAATGGTTAGGCTTATATGCATGCATACACGTCCTTTGGTTGATCTCTCCCCCTTACCCCCACCCTTTCCTACCTTCCCTCTGAGATTTGACAGTCTGATCAATGCTTCTCTGTCTCTGGATCTGTTTTTGTTCATCAGTTTATGTTGTTCATTATAGTCCACAAAGGAGTGAGATCCTGTGATATTTATCTTTTTCTGACTGGCTTATTTCACGTAGCACAATGCTCTCCAGTTCCATCTATGCTGTTGCAAATGGTAAGAATTCCTTCTTTTTTACATAGCATAGTATACCACCGTTTTTTAATCCATTTTAGCTCACTCATCTTCTCATGGGCACTTAGGTTGTTTCCAAATCTTAGCTATTATAAATTATGCTGCTATAAACATAGGGGTGCATATATCCTTGGTGTTTCTAATTTCTTGGGACATATCCTTAGAAGTGGGATCACTGGGTCAAGAAAGAGAGAGAATATACAAGTAAACTCTTTTAATTTAATCAAATGTTTGTGAGTTTTTACTTTTACTTTTTTGAGGAAATTCTATACTGCTCTCCACAGTGGCTGCACCAGTCTGCATTCCTACCAGCAGTGCACGAGGGTTCCTTTTTCTCCACATGTTCCCTGCTTTTATTTAATCCTGAAAACTGGCCTAGGCAAAATGCTGGCGTATGTGTTGAGGTCACAGTTATTTCCCTTTTTTCAAGGATCACTCTCCTTTGCTCTTTATAATTCAGTCTCTGAAAACCAATGCATCATATTTTTTATTCTCTTTTCTTATTATTTAAAAAGAAAATGTAAATCCAGTACTTGTTGCTATATTATGATCAGCGATATAAATGCTCCAAACTATCTATATCATACTTTTTCTACTTTTTCTCCTGGTTTAGTCTATATTCTTAATTTCATCTATTTGGTTAACTTGGTTTCCTTAGTGTCATGCTTTTTCTCGTGTTTTTGAAACTTTTTTTTATAATCTTATTCAGAATAGGGAAGATTTTTATTCTTTTTTGTTTTAGTTTGGTTTTTGTCTTTTTGTTTTTATTCTTTTTTTTTTTTTTTTTTTTTTTTTTTTTTTTTTTTTTTTTTTTTTTTTTTTTTTTTTTTTTTTTTTTTTTTTTTTTTTTTTTTTTTTTGGTCTCAGGTTTTGCAGTTGCCTCCCCTTTGCCCCCAGGGCCTCTATGCAAGGAAGCAACTCTCAAAAAAACATCCATTGAGGTAATGTTGGTGATATTGATCCAGTCAAAGGGGCAGTGGGGAAGTTGAGTGGAATGTAATCACAAGTCCAAATCTGTGACCTCTAACCTCCCTGAGTCAGCAGGTTTTTTTGTTTTTCTTTAAAATAGGGCAGAACACATTTTTTTTCGCCTATTGACTTTTTTATTGTGATAAAATCTAAATAACATAAAATTTACCATTTTGGCCACTTTTTAAAATTGATTTCTGAGAGGAAGAGAAAGGGAGAAAGAGATAGAAACATCAATGATGAGAGAGAATCATTGACTGGCTGCCTCCTGCATGCCCTACACTGGGGATCGAGCCTGCAACCTGGGCATGTGCCCTGACCAGGAATCGAACCATGACCACCTAATTCATAGGTTGATGCTCGACCACTGAGCCATGCTAGCTGGGCCATTTTGACCATTTTTAAGTGTTTATTTCAATGTGATTAAATACATTTCCAATGTTGTGTAACCATCAACACTATTTCCAGAACATTTCCAGAACATTTTTATCATCACAAAGAGAAACTCTGTACATATAAAACTACAAATCTTACTATCTCCTCCCACAACCCATGATGATGACCTCTATTTTTTACTTTCTGTCTGTATGAATTTGCCTATTCTAGGCACTTCCTATAAGTGAACTCAGGCAGAATTCCACAAAAGTTCATGCTTTCTCTTTTCAAATCTTATTAATACTTACTTGCTATGTAGCTAATCTTTTACTGTGTAAGAATAGGGATTTTAGTTGGCTGAATAATGTCCTAAAATCTTTAAATGCTTTGAGTTGGGGAAGTTATATGAATAACTGGATAGGCCCTAAAAGCAATCACAAGAGAGAGGCAGGATGAAATTTCACAGCCACACAGAATAGAGAGTGATGTGAATGCAGAACAAAGAGAGAGAGTTAAGATGGTGGCTTTGAAATTTGGGGTGATGTGAGCACAAACGAATAAATGCCAGCAGCCACCAGGTACTAGCAGAGGTAAAATAACATCTCCCCTGGATCCTTTTGAGAGAGCATGATTTCAGTCCAATGATATTGATTTCAGAATTTAGGAAGAGAACTATAAGAAAATAGGTTCTTTTCAAAAAAAATATATTTTATTGATCTTTTACAGAGAGCAAAGGAGAGGGTAGAGAGTTAGAAATGCCGATGACAGAGATACATTGATCAGCTGCCTCCTGCACACCCCCTGCTGGGGATGTGCCTGCAACCAAGGTACATGCCCTTGACCGGAATCGAACCTGGGACCCTTAGGTCGACGCTCTATCCACTGAGCCAAATTAGTCAGGGCGAAAATAGGTTCTTTTAAGTAACAAAGTTTGTGGTCATGTGTTACAACAGCCACAGAAATCTAAAACAGGGATACAGAGTTCTTAATCATTTGTAAATTTTGCACTAAAAGTCATAAATATGTACATATGTAAATTATTTAAAATACTATTTACACTTAGTGCATACAGCAAATATTCAATAATTCTCATCAGTGATTTGTCTTTCTATTCTTAAGGAAGAATAATTTTAGAAATATAAGAGTTTACTTGTATATTCTCTCTCTTTCTTACCATCAAATATTTGTGAGTTTTTACTTTAGGAATCTCTCACATATATCAACTTCTATACAAATCTGCCATCAGTGCAAACTATTGGCCTCCTGTTCTCCATCATTATTCTCATGTCTACCTTCTATCCTGGGATGGGAGTAACTTTCTAAAAGTGTATATCTAATCAGACATCACTTCTAATTAAAACTCTTGACTGCCTACTTTAGTTTGCTAGTCAAATTTCGAGTGCTCTAATTTAACCCACAAGGCCATTCGAGATTAAGACTCTGTTTAACAAACACTCTAGTTTAATATTCTGTTACTCTCCTACCTGAACTCTATTCTAATTATACTTTTATTGCCAACCTACAGGATTTAGCTGTTCCTGTTCTGTGCTCTCCTAGTATCCTGTAACTAAATGCCTTTATCATACTTATTACCACACTAGATTGTATATAAAAAATTATTCACTTAACTTTTATCTAATCTAATAAAAGTTTTCTTAGGATAAGGATAATGCGATATTTTGAGCAAGTATGCTCATAAGAAGTATAGGGCTTGCTTTGCATTTACATTTATTTGATGGATGTTTTGTAAAAAAAAAATGTTAAAGCCAAAATTTTAAAAAATGTACAAATACTTGTTCAATGAAAAAAAAAAAAAAAGAAGCTTTTGGTGCAATTAACAGCTAAACACTGTCACACACCAGGCAGGCACTCAGAAATACCTTTGCATCGGCCAACTTATGGAATTCTCCCTTCTCTCTGTTCTCCTGAGCCGGACTCCGGACATCGACTGCGGCATTCTCTTAGTCATCGTTTTGTTGTTGTTGTTTTGTTTTTTTTTTGTTTCCAAAACGTTACAAAGTTTATATGAATATAACATACAAAGATGCAGCCTCCTTTGGAGGAACAGGGAAGGAAGGGGTGGTTAAGTAAGGCACATGGAACTGCAGCAAGCACCAGCTGTTGAGAGGGCCAAGGGGTAAAGGAGGTTCACGCTGGGGCTGAGGCCCTAGAGCCATTGCTGGGGAAGTAGGGATCTCCACTGAGTGCCACGTTCTGAGGCTGAACTAATTGGTCAAGCGGAGGCAGAGGTGGATGGCCATATCAGCCATCTTTGGTGCTGTTTACCCTTTCCCACCCCAGCTCTGTTGTAAAACCCCAGAGCCCTGGATTCCAAAGGCCCCATCCAGAGCAGAGGCCCTGGAAGGGGGTGAGAGGAAGTGAGTGGGGCCAGTTTGAAAGCTGATATGCCTGTGTGCTGAGGGATGGCCGGAGACAGCGGTGAGAGGTAGCAGGGGAAGGGCTCTCATACATACCCTTCTGTGGGGCCACAGGTGAAGGAGGCCAGAGGAGTAGGGTAAGGATGGGGCACCACGGCCCCAGCCTCTTAGGCCTCCCTGTCTGTTCTCTGCAGTGAACATGGAGGATAGTGGCTGCCTTTGAGGAGGGGCCAGGCCAGGCCAGGTGACCATCTTGAGCTCTGGCTGAGGTGATGGTCCTCACCCTGAGATGCCGTCTAACTGGTGATGGCAGAGGGCCCAGTGCCTCCTCGCTTCCCGAAGAACATGTAGTCCATGAGGAATGTGGCTCCCAGCAGCACAGCTTTCACTCTCACGTCCAGATCCAGCAGGAACTGCAAACCAAAGTCATCTGCATCGTGAGGGCTTCTTAGAGCACCCCCCACCCATCCCCGCCACTGCTTGCTGATGCAGCCCACACTGTGGGACTCATCGGGAGTCTTCACCTCAAAGTTGGTGTCTGTGCCACAGCCACAGGTCCAGCAGGGCCCCACCATTCACAGGATCATATGGCAATCGACATCTTGGATGGATAACGTGGGGAGGAAGGGATGCCAGGTCTGCAGCACATGGCCAGTGGTGGTGCCTGGTGATGACTGTACTTCCATCTCTGGGTCCCCAGAGTCCACCAATCGGACACTAAGGGGCCAGTGGCCCAAGTCACAGATGTGCATAGCAGTGGCTCTCTTCAGCCACCTGACCCAGGGGCTGTCTAGCCCCTGAGCGCAGTTCATACTGGTTACTTACCTCCCAGCCTAGGAGTTTTCCCATCGTGCAGCCCTCTAGTGAATCACTATCTGATCAATCAACACCAAGAATTTGAGGCCAGAAGGTACCCCGGGCAGTGGCAAGAGGGGTGCACCAGGCCCGGCAGCAGGACCCAGGACACTGGGGCCAGGCGAGGAGAAGAGAGCAAAGCCAGGAGCCGGGGCAGGCATGTGGGTGGGCACTGGGTCCAGGCCCAGGATGCTGCACTTGCTCCAGGTCTCCAGCAGTCACAGGGTAGGGAGGAGGGTCAAAGGGCTGTAGCTTGTGGGGGGCAAGTATCCTACCATAGGAAAGGGATGAGTGTTGGCGGATTGTTGCTATACCAGAAGCTTAGTTCTAGAAGTGGAGGCAAGCTTGGGGACCGCCTGACAGACACAGACAGACACAAAGATGAACAGGCAACCGTGGACAGGCGGCTGCGCCAGGCACCTGCCCAGAGTCTCTCAGGTGGCGCCACTGACTCAGGGGGGAAATGGAAAGTGTCAGCAGGCAGGACAGAGTACCTGGGACCCTGGATTCCCTCTGGGGTTTGCAAAACCGCTCCCTCCCTTTGTTCTCCCATTCTCCACAGAGGTGGCTGTTGGCAGATGGCAGTACGGATGGATCCACGATCAGACTGAAAGCCTGACCTCCAGGAAGGTTTCCTGACCCCTCTGCATCCTCTGTTCACCGGAGGCACCTAAAATAGTTGGAGTGTCCAACGCTCAGAGGTTCCCGTGAGCTGGTGGAACTGGACCCTTGGTCATCGGTTTTTATTTTTTTCCTACATTTCTTCCATGTGCAGTGATCACACTTCGTCTGGAGAGGGGTGGGTTCGTGGACCTTGGTGAGTGTCCAGGGCGGGGAAGCAGCCACAATGTCCGAGGCTGAGTTCCAGGAGGCTGGCAGTGCTGTCGGGATCATGCCGGCAGCATTGGTCCATTGGTGCCTGCCTGTCCTCTTGAGATGGACCCGGCAGGACTACTAAGGAAGCTAGTCTCCAGTTCTGTCCTGCCTCTGCCACCAACTGACTAGAGTCTGAGGACTGAGAGGAGGGACCAAGTGGTCTGCCTTTCAGCTGCTCGCCAGTCACCAATGCCACTGACTGATCAGCCCCCACTCCCTCAGATCCCTAGCCTGGCATTTGGTCATTTTGGATGTTACAGATCCTGGGTTTTTATATTAGGACTAGGGGCCCGGTGCATGAATATTTGTGCACAGGGGTGGGTCCCTCAGCCCAACCTGCACCGTCTCCAATCTGGGAGCCCTCAAGGGAGCACTCTCCAACCTGGGAGTTTCTGTCTGTCTTTGCAATCATATGAGTGAATTGTCTGAGACCCCAATTCAGTTTAGTTTGTTGCTCACAGAGTGATAGAGGTGTGTTTTTTTTCTTTGCGTCAACGGTGGAGATTTCCTAGAAGTTGCAGGATATCTTCCCTTTAACTTGTTTTTTAAAGTCAACTCTGTGACTTTACTTATGTCTCTCACCTTTGCTCTCCCTCCATCCCCCATCCGCAACAGTAACTTGCTCCAGGCTCACTTTGCTCTAGTGTCTAGGAGATCCTGCAATACATCTGCCACCAGAACTATGATTCCCAGCATTCTTGGGGCTCCCTGCACTCTGGGCTTCCACTTCTAGTTCAGGGGCTGCTACCAGAACTATGAGTCCCAGAATTCCTGGTGCTTCTCATGCTCTTGGTTCCCACTTCTAGTCCAGGGGCTGCACAAATGAAAAGGACTGGGAACTCCAACTGCCCCAGGCCAGGCTGAAAGGACCAGGTACTCCAGTGGCATCCCCGGATCCCGGCTACTAATTCAAAAAACATATATGTACCCTTTTGTTTATTGCAGCATTACTAGTAATAGCTAAGACATGGCAGCATCCTAGATGCCCATTAATGTATGATTGGATAAAGATGTGGTATATATACACATGGAATATTATTCAAAGATTAAAAAAAAAGAATGGAATCTTGACATTTGCAACAGCATATATAGACCTAGAGAACATTATGCTAAGTGAAATAAGTCAGACAGAGACAGAAAAATACCACATAATTCCATTTATATGTGGAATCTAAAAACACAAAACAAGTAAATAAGGAAAATAAAACAGAAATAGACCCACAGATATAGAGAACAAACTGAGGGTTGCCAAAGGGTAGGGATTGGAATTAAAAAGAAAGAAAGAAATGCTAGGAGTGGATCATATAAAAACAAAACAAAAACAAAACAAAATAAAAAAAACCAGAAAGTGTTAAAGGAATAAGATGTAAATAAAATAAAACACTATCGTCAATCAAATAATCTTGCTTTGCCTCCAAGTCTTCTGTACAAAAGTCTTGATCCTATCTCCTTGTGTTCCTAATCAATTCTAGTTTGGCACTGCCCAGTTTGAATCAATGTTTGCTCAAATAAACTGTTAAATTTTTTAAAAAAATATTTGACTTTTATGAATATTGTATTGCCTAACATGAAGAATATAATATAAAAACTCTGATTAAAAGAAGCTACATGTTAGGAACTAATTTTCTAAGGTTATGCTCCAGTATTTTAAAAGAAAGGAATATCCACATGAACAGATGTTACTGCTATGTCAAGATATTAAATAGCTGACCTCGTTGCTCCTAATTATTGATAGTTTACGACAGCACTAGTCTTGGCTTCTACAAAAGCCTGAGCAGAATTGACAGCAGGAACACACATGATTTATTCATTAAGAATGATCTATAGCTTCCTGCATTTTAAGCTCCAGGCACTCACTCACACTGTACAATGCCATGTCACTCAGCAAGAACTAGTCTGAGACAGGAAGCACTTTAGCGTGTTTACAGAAATATCTTTTAAAACAGACTAAATTACCAGACAACCCACTTGCAAAGCTCTCGCTCTAAAAAACGGGTTAAAGATTATCACTCCACACTCACGCAAATCAATTTTGGAGACTGACAGTTGTTCCAGACTAATGTAGGATTTCCTTTTTTCACTGAATCGAATTTCCTGTAGGCTGTGAATACACTAACATTCACCAGGTGCTTTTTCCTGACTCTAATGATTTTTAAAAAGCCATTCAGTATCCCCTGAATGTTTTTATCAAGTATTCTATGTATACAATGGAGAGCATTGTGACTGATAGTTGTTTAAGAAACTAATTGATGAAAGGTCACTGGATAACTTTTATACATAAAATGATAATAATATTAATGATAATATTGACTAATATTTATTTGAGCACATAGCAAATGTCAGACATCTTCCCAGCATTTTACATGCATTATTCCATTTAACCCTCAACCAAAACTCTGAAATAATTATCTCCATGCTGAGGCTAAGATATTTTAAGTATCTTGCCCAAAGTGACATAGAAATTTATGGAGTAGTAATTTGACATTAAACTATCTAAGTCTGAGACCTGAGTTCTCAATCACTATGTTAAGCTGCATTTTTATTTTTAGCATTCCTCCCATTCCAGGAAATAACACACGAATCCATCACCCAAATGACGGAAACCATTTCTATGGGAATGATTTCCAAATTTGTTTCCAAATTTTGCACCTTCCTAAAATGCTAATTTACATTTCCCAGTGCCTATAACGCTCTGACAGCACTAATCTCCCTTTATACTCATGCTGCTATCAACTTCGGTTACTCTCAAATGCTTCACCTTTTCTTCAAATTCAGACTCCAAACAAAACTTATAATTAATCTTCCTTAAACTTCATGTTGAATTCTTTTCTTTATGTGAGCAGTCACCATCTAGAAAATAGAGATATGGCTGTCAGGAGAAGTGACAGAATATGCCTTTGGCAGTTGTACTAGAGGCAAAATTGTGGGGCCTCTAATCCTCTTTGTCTACTCTCGTTCACTTTTGGACTTGTCTCCCCATTCCCAATACTTGTACACACATAGGTGTGTTATGCTCTCCTTTCTTCATTGTAAACATATGCTCTTGGGGGGGAAAATCTAGTAACAAAGTTTAAAAAAACACACAAATAAATGAATAAACAAGAGTACAAACAGTAGTTAACTTTTACTTGCACCTTTTTCCTTCTGTGAGAAATGACTAAAGATGTTCTAATGACAGAATCGTATGAATCACTGTGCCAGTGAATAGAGATTTGATTGCACCAAAGAGCCTTTTGCTTATCTTATTTTACACTCATAAGACATTGATACTGTCTCATTAGCACATTCTCAATAAAAAATTGAAACAATCATAGAGAGATTTACATGTAAGAGTTCTCCAAAGGGTATTGTACACAGTGATGATGGATGTTACTTGTACAATGACTGAAAGAGTTCCTAGAATGTCAAAAGTATTGCTCCTTGGAGAAATCTCCAAGTGGATGAATAAATTTGAAGTGGTTAGTGAAGAAAATGGTTAAAAAAAAACTTAATTTCCACTTTATATAAACATCAATGCCAACAAAAATCATCAATTATTAGGAATTTTAAAGAAGCTGGGAATATACTAGTAATTGTGCATAATATGACCTATTACTCTTACTATTTTTTTTAAAAAAATGTTTTTATTGATCTTTAGAGAGAAAGAGGAAGTGAGAGGGATAGAGAGATAGAAACATCAATGGGAGAGAAACATCATCAATAGGCTGCCTCCCGTATGCCCTCTGATGGGGGACCAAGGCAGCAACCCCAGCATGAGCCCTTAGCAGGAATCAACCAGTGACCTCTTGGTTCAAGGGTCAATGCTCAACCATTGAGCCACGCGGACCAGGCTAATCTTACTATTTTAACATCACCATTCCTCAGCCCTGAGCACTTCTTGTGAAATTCTCTCAAGTATACAGATTTGTCTAAAAGTAAATGTATAGTTGTCACCTCACCTGGGGATTTAGTGTTTCTCAATAATCTTTATTTCCCTTAAGTACTTTTCTTTCCTACTTTCTTAAAAATTATTTCATACCTTAAAAATGTCCCACAAGTCTCCTATTCACATCTCTTCCTCTATCCTATTCAAAGAAAATTGTCTTGGAAGAAAAACATACGTGATCAGTGTTTGAACTATCTCAAATTTCTATCCCAATTTTACAAATATATCTACACTCATATATATCATATATTCTCTTTTACAATTTTAGACAATAATATATCACTTTTATTGTTTAAAAAATGAACTTTTTAATCAGTGTAATTCATCTTACAATTTTCCATCTGCTGTATTACTTGACTTCATCAATTTTCTCCAGTCACTACTACAGGCGCAATCTATTCAATTTTTGCTTGTCCTCTGAAATCTATAAATATGAGATCTTTATCCTAAAATAATCCTCTTGGCATGTTATATGTCAGTCCTAACCTCCAATATCTCAGAATGTGACTTTATTTGGAAATAGAGTTATTCCAGACAAAAATATTTAAGTTAAAATGAGGTTATATTGGAGTAAGAAGGTCTAATCCAGCGTGTCTCATGCTATACAAAGAAGACAGCCATGTGAAGATAGATACTCAATGTATGCCATGCAATGACAAAGGTAGAGATTAGAGTTATGCAAATGCAAACCAAGGAATGCCAAAGATGCTCCAAAGAAACATTACAAACAGTAGGTAGATATGTAGATAAATAAATAGATCAGTGATTTTTCAGCCTTTTCTTTGATATGACATACATAGGCCAATTACTAAAAATCTGTGGCACAACAAACAATACACATTTTTTTTGCCAATCTAAAAAAAAATAGGTGTAATTTTGATTCAGTCTCACCAGACAGCTATTGTTGTGTTGGTTGTTGTAATTTTTTTATTTGACAACTTAAGGGAAAAAAAGGTCAGAACCCCTGACTAAAGAGTCAGGTATTGCATGTTTTAAAAAGTTTTTATTATATCTACTAGAGGCCTGATGCATGAAATCATGCACAGGTATGGTCCCTAGGCCTGTCTTCTCTGGATCCCAGCAGCTGGCCTCATCCCCCACCGCCATCCACCCCCAGTTCCCTATTCACCATTGGGCAATTGGAGCCTGATGACTGGTGGGAGGGACCAAGAGGTTGGTCATTTCTGCCTGTTCGCTGGCCCTGCCCCCGCAGCAGGATGCCCTCTGTGTCGGGGGAGACCAACAGGATGGGGGCCTTGGCCTGGTGCTCCCCATATCCCCTGCCATCCACCTTCATTTCCCTATTCACCATTAAGTGATGGGAGACTGCCAGCCTGGGAAAGAGACCAAGAGGTAGTCAGTGCAGCCTCATAGTGATTGGCTGAGCAATCGTTCTATCATTAGGGTAAATTTTCATATGACCCTTTTATTATATAGGATTATAAGGAATGTGATTATAATAAAGAAGTAATATGCAAATTGACTCACACACCCTCACAAAATGGCTGCCTACAACCAGGCTGACAGGGTGTTAGTGAGGTACGACCAAATGACTGAACAAGCAGGCTGCATGGGGCAACCAGGCCGGAGGGAGGAGGGAGGAAGTTGGGGGTGAACAGGCCAGCAGGGGGAACAGTTGGGGGGTGACCAAGCCGGAAGGGGGTGGGGGGATAGTTAGGGGTGAACAGGCAGGCAGGCAGGAAGGTGAACAATTAGGAGCCAGTGTCCCAGGATTGTGAGAGGGATGACTGACTACCAGTTTAGGCCTGATCTCTAGGACATCTCCTAAGAGGTCCTGGATTGGAGAGGGTGCAGGCTGGGCTGAGAGGATCCCCCACCCCCGTGCATGAATTTCGTGCACTGGGCCTCTAGTAGATTATAATAGAATTCTCAGAGGCTGTGAATTCCTGAGATCTGCGGTCAGCATGCCAGGAACACTGGACAACCAATGATATAGTTTCAGTCCAAAAGTAGGCAGGCTTAACACCCCAGAAGAGCTAAGGTTTCAGTTCAAATCAGAAGGCAGGAAAAGATCAATTTCCCAGCTCGAAGAGTCAGTAAGGAGGGTTAGCCTTACTTGACCTTACCTTCAGGAGAGTCAGCCTTTCTGTTTCATTCAGGTCTTCAACTGATTGAATGAGGACCACTCACATCAGGAAGTGCAATCTGCTTTTTTCACTCCACCAATTCAAATATTAACCTCCAAAAGCCCTCACAGACACACTTAAAATAATGTTGACAATATCTTGACACCTGTGGGAACCCTGCCAGAGATGCCTGATAATCAAGGCCAGTTAAAGCACAGAAGCCTTATTGTCAATACACCGAATGTCCAAGGCTACTCTGTGCCTAGGCTAAGATACCATAAGCAGGGACAAGGACACAAGCACAACAATCCCGAGGTATACAGTACATGCATACCCTTCTGTAGCCAACTGATGCAACTGTTGGCAGGAAGCCTTTTTGTCTCTGGAATAATATACAAGTTACTGACCAGCTAGTGTGCTGTAGTGTGAAGAAGTGTGCTGGACAGAGGAATGTGCTGGAGAGGGGAAAAGGCTAGAGAGCTCAGACAGACCTGAGAGCTGATACTGCTACAATGTAAGCTAAAAGCTCAGCTATAGCTACCATTTTAGCCAGCTAGAGTGTACTGGGCAGGAGAGACAAGAGAAACTGCTGAGCCAGAGAGCTCAGATACTGCTATGATATGAGGCATTGTGCAACTACTCAGATAATAGCTTAACAGAGGCTATTAAAGTTGCTACTGCTTTCTGGGAAAAATGTCTTTGTTGACCAACTACTGTACAGCTGCTGGTATAGAACTGTTATAAAGAATTGTTTTGTCTGATTAACTATGGCCACTGGTTTCTGCAATAAAAACTCATTCTTATGTAGTCACAATCTCTCATGGCTTCTCTAAGACCTGGCATCTTAGGAGGTTCGGCCCCAGGCAGAGGGGATCAGACCCAACACCTGTAATAGTGAGGAACCTGGACTAAGTTCCCAACAGTATCACAGTGGGCAGGGTTTGAGAAGGGACCTGCCCTGGTGTAGTCGGGAAGAATTTAGAAGAATATATGGACTCAGAGCAATTCAGAGCAGTAGTGCTGAGCAGTGCTCCTGCTGTCTCTGACAACACCCCATAGCCCAAATAAGTTGACACATAAGATTATCCTAGTCATATAGAATAAGAAATGATTGTTATTGGGATTATATAATTAAAAGCCCTGAAAATCAATTTCATGAATCTTCTTCTAAAAAAATATGAACATATTGTTTAGGACAAAAAATAACATTCCACATTCCACCTGACATCTCGTATCCCATAGTGACTTTCTTCTTGCCACAGTAAATTTTAATTTAATTGTTCACACATTAGGCTTACCTGGGAAGACATTAAAGTGCTGGACTGAGTAATCCATTCATATTGCTTAACTTGTCAGTGTTGACTCACAACCAGGAAGACCCCATTATGGGTAAGTATACATTATCCCCACCCACGATTATCTATGCTGAAAATGTCCTTGTCTCAGTCAGATTGAAACCTGTAGTAAGTAGAATAGCCTGATATTTTTAAATAGTGAAGACTTCTATAGTTTTGCATTTTGCTGTTTAAACAATGAAGTATAGTATAAAAGCATTTGAATTAGCAAAAGGGCAGTAGAACTCTGGTTATATCATTCATTGGATCAAGACCTCAGGTGAGTTAAGTTCTATCAACTTTAGTATTCTGCAAAGTATGATAATTCTTCCCTCCCTACTCACAGTGTTGTTATGAAAATTAAATAAAGTGAGGTATGTGATGCTACTTTGTAAGTTCTAAGCACTGTGTAAGTTATGAGCTCATTCAGTCCCCAAGGTCTTGAAGCCTTCTATGTGTAGGCATTGCTTGGACTGCTGAAGGAAATGAAATGGTGACAACGTGATTTCTAACATCTAAGGATTCATAAATCTAAATGAGGGAATAGTGTGTTGGGTTAATACTTCAGTGTGGGTAGAACTTGGCATGTACTTAGAAGTGTTGTAGAAAATAAAATTATAATACACATCCTGAGTGGGAGTTTAGACTTTTCTATCATGCTAGGGAGACCATTAAAGTATTTGTAACATAGAAATGGCATGATCTGTTTACATTTTCAGATACTCCCTTTGGCAGTGGAATGATATATTATACTGTAGAAAACTTTAAGTTCCATGGATTAAGAAATATTAATTCAAACCTATAGTTAAGATATTGTTGATTAAGGACATATATTTTTAATGGAGGTAATAATAAAGTTATTCAGCCTAAGTTTCAAACCTATTAATATTTTATCTTCTCCCTTGTCTTTACACCTGTGTTTCTTTTTCTGCACTTTATGAGCAAGTGTTCTTATTGACTGATGAAGAAAATAAATCATAAAAATGTTGAATGACATAATATGAGATAGGTGCTAGCCCTTTTCAGGGCCAGCAATAGAACACAGTGTAATTGCTTCCCTGAGCAGTGCTGTCTCGGGAGCAAGGTAACGGCAGAGTTGCCTGCTCTGCCGTAGACAAGCAGAAAAGTCTTTCTGGTGCCAGGCTTTGGTTTTCTGGTGTGGTAATTATGCTCCTGCTCCTGCTCCTGCTTCACACCTGGCTCAGCAGAGAAAAAAGAAATGCACGAAACACATCGCTGAGCTGTGTCCCAGTCTCAGGGGAGTAATTAGCCCACAAGTTGGTTTGCTCTCTTCTGCAGGAAAGGAACATATCTGCGCGTGGGAGCCAATGGTCTCAAAGGCCCCGTGGAGCCTGATTCCTGCTCGTGGAAGACATCCTATCCTTATAGGTCTTGGAAGTACATTGTCATAGCTTTGCAGCGTTGGGAGGGACAAACTGAGGTGCTTGCAATGTGATGTACTCGGTAAATGCTCAATAGTAATAAGCCATGTTGTAGTAATTAGTAATATCCTAGCTGTGCTTCAGGAGAAGTCTGGCAATAAATAATTGTAAAACCAAGCATGTAGTCATAGTTGAATCACATGAAAAAGGCAGATTGGGATACTTTGAAAAATATGCATATACATTTTATAAATTCTGATTTAGAAGTAAGACCATTTGTATCTCTAAGATCAGTGACAACAAAAGTATGGGTAAACCTACAGTGCATTTATTGACCGTGGACTCAAAGAAGAATATGTAATGAACAAAAATTAACCTCATTGGTTTTCTTATTTAGAAGGTTAACTAGGTCAGTAAGTGCGTCATTCCCATCCCTTGCCGTGCTGTATCAGTGCTCTCTTCTATGAAGTCACCCAGAAACACTCTACACAATATGTATACTACTGTTTGAACGTAACGTCTTATAAATAAGTAAATACAAGCAGTTTGGAATAGTAGCAAGACTGAAATGGACTTGAGAAAATTTGACTCTGACCCTAATAGTTGTCTACTAACAAATCTTAGATTAACTAATTAAGTTTTCTAAGTATCAGTTTTATCATCTCCTTTAAATTATATTATTTTAGAACCCATTACATAAAATTTAACATCTGATGATATACTGATATCATTCTCTACTTGATCTGCATAACATTTCATTCTGCAATGAGATTGCATCTTTTCATATGTTTCTTAGAGTGAAAAGAGCATAGTATTAAACACAAGTATGGCTGGCTTTAAAATTTGCTTTTATCCTAGTTTTATATTCTATTATTATAATGTCAGTGGCTAATTCAACATGCACTAATAACACTTCTGATTTGAGTTATGATGGCAGAATTTCTCATAAATAAAGTAAAATATTTTTCATACGTTGAAGGATTCACCCTCTAAATTTTGATGATTATCCTGTAATTTTCAATGCTATATAATAACTACTCTTTTTAAAATATATATTAACTTCTTAGATTATTGAGTGCATTCTATGTATATATCATTACAAAATGTGGATATGAAAAGTTAGGTGCTTGTATGTTTAAGTTCTACAATTCCAAAGAAAATTTCCTCTAAAGAATTGTACTTTTTCTATAACTATATCAAGTAACAGGTTATAATGAGATTATAAAGCAAAAGAAACAACTGTGTACTCATAGGCACTGTGAGAAATATTTTAAATAAATAAAAAATCTAGTTTTGAGGTAAAAATCATCTTTTCTCTACCATAGAAATATTCTTGATTAAAATGCTTAACAAGGAGTTGATAGGCATCTGGGATTTCCTACCATTTCACTGGAGATACCCGATATATCTTCCTTAAAACAATGGTCATGAGGGTACTCTGCAAGTGATTTTCAGAAAGGTTATAAAATGTACACACACACACACACACACACACACACACACACACACACACACACCAGAGCCTAAAAGACATACAACATATGACAAGATAGATTGAAAGCTCTTCTGTTGTATTATTTTGGTTGAATTATTGGAGAGCTTTTAAATTCGCCAGAATAATATCCTGTCATTTTGTGCACTCATTTTTTTCTACCCAACCCAGTGACTGAAATTGAGCCTACAACATTAGAATGAAGAAGTATGGCAGCAGGTCGCACTGTGGATATAGTGATTATGGCTGTGTTTATAGTGATGATGGCTGTGTTACCATACAATACACACAATAAAAAATAGCAAGAAGCTATGGAGATTCTGTATAAGCCCAACTACCTTGAGGATATAAGAAAAGGGGAGTGACAGCTGCATTTTTGCCTCCACATAGGAACAGTTAATTTACGTTTTGTAGAGAAATATGTAAACACAATCTAGGTAATGAAATTAATGATTTAAGGTATGCTTTTTAAAAATATATATATTTTATTGATAATTATAGAGAGGAAGGGAGAGGGATAGAGAGCTAGAAACATCAATGAGAGAAATATCGATCAGCTGCCTCCTGCACACTCTCCACTGGGGACGTGCCCACAACCAAGGTACATGCCCTTGACCAGAATCTAACCTGGGATCCCTGAGTCTGCAGGCTGGTGTTCTATCCACTGAGCCAAACTGGTCAGGGCTAAAATATGCTTTTTAAGATATGTCACTAAAGTAGATTGTTTAATGTTTATTTGTTTGTTTTTGTAAATTGATGCATTTAACAAAATCTGCCTCAATAAAAATATGGAAAATAGATTCACTTCAAATTAAAAACAGTAAAATCAGCTTCTTTTACAACCCTAATTTAATTTCAAAGCCAAAAAGAAATACTTAAATGTGAATATGTAATTCATGATTAATACATGAGAAAGATAAAAACTTGAAGCATAATAAAATCTGCACCATAGATTTATATATTCATTTTTGTGGTTTCTGGACAGTTTATTATCTAGTTTTAACTAACCTCAAAAGAAAACAGTGTCTTTAAGAAACATCAGTTTTTTTATATTAAATCAGAACAATAAACAACTCATGGAGATAAAGATAACTTCATTAATGATGATAGGAAGTTGGCTCGGATATAAGTAATTTCCTACTCTTATCTTTTGTTTCAGTCTCAACTTCAAAAGAATAATGAGAATCAGCTTTTCCTGCCCCTATTCCCTCTTAGGGCTCTTTGTAAATGTATTGGGAAAATTTCAGGCACTCTGTCATGCTAAAATGAAGTTTGGAAGGAAATGATATTATTATATTTAAAAACAGTATTTACATGATGTCTTATCAATGGTATTAAATAATTGCCAGTAACAGAAAGCCATGACCTGATTGACTGTTTAGCAATTAAAAATATAAAATATGGGTTTGTGATTTTTCTGTCTCTATGGTACATGTTTTAACCATAAGAGTTAAGAATGCAAAAACCAGGTCCCTATTTATTAACTATTGAGTATTAAATGTGAAATAGTTATTTTTTCACAATATTGTATATGAAATCATTTGGATACCCTTGAGAATATAATCTAGTAGTCGAACATGTAATAAACTTAGACTTAATAATAACAGAAAAATATTTTTACTGAAATTCAGTTATGTAGAATTAAATTGTAAAGATGAGTTCTGTTAAAGGGCTCAGATTACATTTTTTCTCTTCCTTTTCCTTTCTTCTTATTCTTCATCTCCTTTCTTCACTCTGAGGCCCTTTCTAACTTTGAAGATCTAGGAATATTATGTGAGTTAGAGAACAGAAACCCAATTCCTCATCCAGATTCTGGTTCACAGTCCCATTTACTCTCGTAATAAACTTATCCTCTTCACTTTTCAATCCATGTCTCCCCCTCTGCTCACTCCATCCTTTAGTAACAGCACATTTGCACCCCCTCTTCCTCTATCTGTCAATGCCCAGCTCTCCTTTAACGGTCATTCTTAACATCACTTCCTTCATTAAATATCTCCAGATTCTCCCAAGTAACATGGTGAATTCAGGAACCAAAAAGATGTATCTCTTGATACTTGATAGGAGATTGAGAGCAATGTTAAGGCTAGAGATGCAGGAAGGAACCAAGTAAAAGAACAATTTGGATAGCTAAACCAACTATTTGGAACTTCATCATGAAAGTCATAGTGTACATGGAGTACATGAAGGACTTTAAGCAAGAACATATTATATTCTTATTTGTGCTTTAATGTAAATCAAGGATGGATAGAAATAAGAAAGTCTAAATTAAATAATTTTCCTTAAATACACACACACACACACACACACACACATCCTGTTATACTGAAACTGGCAAAGTCATGCTTTTGTTAATCAAACGTTTAAAGAACAATAAATGTATTAAGTGTCTATCTACCCATAATCTTAATTGTTTACTGCCTAGGAGGCAACACCTTCTGATATAGACTTTGAATAGAGAAAATTTTGCAATATTTTTTCACTCAAAGGCAGCAGTTGACATTGTCTCTAAGTTGCTTTCCCTTATATCCTTCATGACTACATCTGGAATTCAAAGATCTTAGTTCTCCTTTTTGCTTTCAAGGAACATGGCTCCATGAGTATTGCAAATACTTTATATCTCATCTAAATTCTATTAAATAATTCATTAAAAATCTTTTCTAGACTCCAATGCATTGGAGTCTAGAAAGATTAAGATCAGGCCCTGCAGTTGCTGAAAAATATTTTAAGCAAAAATATTTTACTAACCAAGTAGTAGCAAGATAAAGGGAATTTAACAGGTAAAATATATTTTCACTGCCAAAATCAACATAAAGAATTCTGTAAATGAAAGACACTATGAATAACAGGTACTAAAAAGAATAAATTGCCTTTTTTATCTAAAATATCAGTGGATAATTATATCACACATCTATATATGTACATGTAAATCTTATGCTTGAGTATTTTGTGTACATATATTGAAGTTGTTATTTCATACATCACAATTGTGGTATCTGAGACAAATATCTAAACAGTGCCACTGGCAGTTTTGTATTACATTTTTTCTAATAAACTTGCAGATTGATTTAGTCAAGTCAAATTGATTGGCAACATCAGCACTGAACTAGATGCATTGGAGTCTAGAAACATTAAGAGCAGGCCCTGCATTTGGTGCACGAAATTTAGATATTTTAATATGGGTAAGTGGTATTCTTTGGAGTGGAAAAGGATATATTCACAAAGTGTCTTGAAAACCACACCAGAAAGTAAAATTTGATTCTTGGAACACTGAAGAACAATTGACATGTTTTGAACAAGTAAATATTAAATAGCATTATTTTCATTACTGAGATTATTTCTTCCTTATTTTGATTTGAAGGCTAATGATCCTGTTAAGAATATCTAAGAATTCAATTTTCTGCTCAAATCAAGAAACCATCTATATTAACATGCATCACAAATCCTGGAATATATTACAAGATGCTTGTAAAAAATATTTTTGTGCCCTTACAATGCTATTTAAACAATTTTATCATAAACATTCTGATAATGAGAAGTAGAGCCATGGAAGATTTTTAAACGCTTTATTTTAAAAAAATCCCTAATTGGAGGACGTGATATTATCAGAGCCCCCAAACTTGTTTGAACTCAAGATCAGCCATGCTTCCTCTCTTCTCCTTGAAAAGACTCATAGGTTCTTTTGGAAAAGACAGAACTTCCTTGCTACTTTATAATAAACACAGGCTGATCCCCCATCCAGTAAACATGCAATGGAAAGAACACAGCTGGTAGATGAAAGAGAAGCTTGCTCACACATTTCAAGATAACTTCCGATTAGATTCATCCTTAGATTATTCCAACCCACAATGTTTCTGGCTTGAATATAAAACATATTGAGTGCTTCGGGAAGGAATATTGTCTCTAAAAGCCAGACTTACTGTTCAGCCTAGCTGAAAGGCCTCTGATCTCTTGGGCCTCTTGCAGGCTTGTGGAGTAAAGGTGAGTTGGGCATCATTGGTTTGTTGTGGCTTCTGAAACCATATCGAACTGCCTGTCATGCTCTTCATTCAACAGATGGAAAACATGGCCTTGCAGTGCCAGGAAGGGAGGCTCATTGGGAGAGGTGAATGGGGGCCCAGAGGGGCGGATGAGCCGTGTGCATTCCAGTGAGGGGTTAACGGTCAAGGAAAGCCAGAGTTCCCTGAGGCAAGACAGAGAGAAATGGCCAAGCTGCTTTTGTGATTGATGGTCAGTGGAATGCAAAGGAAGAAGAGAAAGTAAGCACTTCAGTATGGAACACAAGCACTAATAGTGCCTATCACAACTAATTCTGATGATGATTTATAGCATGGCTCTGAGGCAAATCCATGCATCTGGGGTTGCTAATAATTTGCAAACCATGAGAAAACTCTTGAAAATAAAAGAGTACCTTATAATGACGAAAGTTCCTTTGGAAGTTTGTTTCTTATTTCAGGGTTTTATGGCCTCATCAATATCTAAAGTCATCCATCTAGATGCAATTGCACGGTGCCTGCGTGGAACTGCAGTGAGTCATGATTTTCACCAGGCAGAATCATCTGCCCCCTTACCACTAACTTCAAAGTTTATTGGACTTGTATCTCTTTCTTAAGCTGCACTTTAATGTGGCTGCTTTTGTATTTTCTGATTTTCCTTCCCTCCCTTAGCATCTCATGTCCTATCAGTCCTCCCAAAACTGTAATAAAGAAGTGCAGACCTGATGAAACAATTTGCTTGATATCTTGCAAATCCGGATGATGGTGCTCAATAAACATACTCCACTCCACTGAGGGAAATCTACAGGCTTTGTACAGGGAGAGAAAATGGTAATTTAAGCAGTTTATAAAGAGGTGTTTCTATCTCAGTATGGCCTTCACATTATGGCATACACAGACCATTTTCAAGACAAAGTGTAAGAAGAGGCAGCATCAAATTCAGGTGGCTACCTAAAATTCCTGATCACCCTGCTAATGCGCGGGAAGATGTATGTGTTTCCTTTTGGTGCAATGACTTTGTCTATATCGAATGACTTTTGTAACAAGGTAGAAGGTAGATGATGATGATGATGATGGCTAGATAGATAGATAGATAGATAATAATGTTTTCTCTCATAATACTGTAAGTTAACATTTAGAAAATGTTTGCTATGTATCAAATACTTTACATTTACATTTGCATTTGTATAAACTAAGCTCCTTTCTTGGCTACCAGTTTTTTGATATGGAAATGGAGACAGTTTCAAAGTCATGTAATCACTATAATGCAGGACTGATAGACTCACTCAAGCAGAAGACAAAAGCCCATGATTTTTTGAAATATGTTTTTATGAATTTTAGACACAGAAGAAGGAAGAGGGAGAGAGAGAGAAACATTGACAAAAGAGAAACAGCTGCCTCCTGCACACCCCCTACTGGGGATGGAGCCCAAAACCTAGGCATGTGCCATGACCAGAATCAAACCAACGACCTTTTGGGTTCATGGGGCAATCAATGTTCAACCACCTGAGCCATACCAGCCAGGGCCAAAAGCCCATGTTCTTACCTGCTGTGCCAAGCACATTTCATTGGGTAGAAGAACTCAGAACATGAATACAGGCCGGGGGGAGCGGTTAGAGGACTGGGTGAAAAGGGTGAAGGAATTGAGAAGTACAGATTGGTATTTACAGAACAATCATGGGGATGTGAAGTACAGCATAGGGACATTATGTGGTAATAAGTATGTAAGGTGCCAAGTAGGTACTGGAAATATCAGGGGAACACTTTGTAAGGTACATGATTGTCTAACCACGATGCGGTACACTTGAAACTAATACACAATAATATTAAATGTAAACTGCAGTGGAATTTCTTAATTAAAAAAAGAATATGAATCTAAATCTAATCACATTAAAGGCTCATAAAAGAGAGCAAGAAGGACCTTTTCTCCCTTCTGACCTAGAGAACATAGTGCTCTGTGGTGTCTCTGCAGCACTCAGGAGCTCCATTCACAAGATGTGGCTACTCAATGAGGACACAAGAAAACTGTACCTTTTAGTTAGAGTTGCTACACTAAGCTCTTTAGGCTCACGTTGCCCAACTCTGGATTTACACACCCCATGCAGTAACTACCCAGTTTAACCTTTTCTCTTCAATGTTAATAGACTTTTACTTTCTTTGTGGTTTGTTCATTGCTCACTTGCAGTAATTCACTTCATCAGGGTCAGTGTAAAACAATTTAATCTTATATTTCAATCAAGCTCTGAAAAGCTTGTGTGGGAATCTAGGAAAATATTTACAGGTCTGGTTGAACGTATAATCCAATTTTAAATTTGAAAGCTCTTTAAAATATATCTATAACTAGTATTTAAAAAATATTTGTCTTTGCCTTTGGTATACTCACCTATTAATATACTCCACCATTTGGGGCAAGAATATGCACCTGAGTAGTATACTGACACCTTTTTTACAGCAACCACTGGCAATAAAATAAGTGAACATTGTCATTGCTATGGCTACAAAGAAGAATCTCCATTATGTTCGTGCAAGTAATGGATACTGCATGGATAGAAGCAAAACAGCACTCAACATGGGGCCAGATTTCAAAGAAACCCAAGCTACAGAACCACGGCACCGGGAGGACAATGCAGAAGGGCTAAATCAGGATTGGAGGTACATTCACCTACCTGGGGAATGGCTGCTGCCAAGAGCGGGGATTTGCTGATGTTAACCATTCTATCAGTGCCAGGTCCTCTCTGCTTTCCTCTTGTTTCTGCTCCTATGCCTGAATGTCTCACTTCAGCTCAAGTGCAAATTCCTATTCTCTTCCCATAAATCTATTGACCTCCTGGCTATTTTCATATTTTATAAGTAGACAGTGTCTTTGGCTTTGTGTTATAGAAAAATATAAGTGTTATCAACTCATATCTTTCTGAAATTAGCTGGATCTTGCTTCTCTGACCAGCAACAGGAAAGAACTGGCTTTTTAAAATGCATTGAAGAGACAACAATATATCTGGAGATAGGCAACTGCAGGATGGGTTAAGTCAAAGTTTTGACCACATCCTGGCCCTTGCTTGCTGTTACTGTAATTTTTTTCAGTTTTCCTCAGCTATTGCAAGAATGCATTCTTTCACAACAACCCATAAAGCAGAAAAAAGAAAACAATATTTAAAGAGGTATGCAAATTTCAGTGAGTAATATTTCAGAATGTTACATTTGAATAACAATAAAAAATATGCTTTCTACTTAGGCAGATTTAATTATCTTAGCTTAATTTTGAAAAGGGAATTCCATATTTGGAGTGCTGATTTATGAGAGGAAATTAAATTCCAAATCTCTTTTACTCATTCACAGGAAACTTCTTTATTAGAAAATACCATGTCAAGTCATGTGTTAGATAAAAATGATTTCCGATTTTGTCTTAGAAACATTCAACTTGAAAACCATTACTGTATTTTTAAAGTTAGTTTAAACATTAACTTTTAAGTTTTGAAGAAAGGTCTCCATCTGCTTAGATGTCTGGAAGCAGGGAAGGTGGGTAAAGCAAGAGAGAAATTTCATGTTGTGATTATAGCCAAATATTGCATTTACATTCTGCCTTACACCTATTTTTGGTTGACAACATCTAGCTATCTGATATCAAACTATATTTACTACCCCTTTAGAGAATACAACTATAAGGCGGTAACTGGACAATATTCACGTGGTCAAATATGTTGCCTAGAACCTATATGTGTAATACTGGATTTAGTATTTTTCAGCAGTAAAGGAATCAAGATTTGTAGTCCAATGAAGGAAAAGACTCCCTAAACATGAATGAAGTAACCATACTATGAACAATGGAGCATATTCCAGTTAAGAATCAGCACATAGTATCAACACATAAGCAACAATATGTATTATTAATATAATATGATCATATGTTTTCAGGGTGGAGCTGACCATGAGACAAATTCTCTTACAACTTATCCTTTCTTGGCTTCTTTTCAATGGAATTTACCTGCCACATATTCAAACACACACACACACACACACACACACACACACACTTTTGTGCATGACTACCATTTCCCTCTCTCCACTCACTCATGTTTTGAATTGCTTCACTTTGAGAACTTTTTGATACACTAGATAAGTTTAAAATATAAATCATCTACAGGAGGAAATAAATAAATAAATTCACAGTCGTGGTAATAGTGAAGATATTTTAAAATTTATGAAAATATAATTTTTAAATATATATATATATATATATATGCTACAAATAAAAGTCAATTTGAAATATTTAAAAACAGATGTGACATCTATGTTTAAAAGGGTTGTTAAATAACAAAATTAAACACAATACATTATTAGGATGTGATTTTATGTTGACCATATCTTTTAATTTGTCTGCTACTAATACTTTCCTGTTTCTTTTTTTTTTTTAATTGAAAACTCTGTATGGTATTTGTATGCATACAATACTGGAAATCTTAAGAAAAGTTAACAAAGCAATCTCCTATGCATGAATAATTATTGAAATAATAGCTAAAATTAGAACTTTTAATCTATAATGGGGTATGGTGAGAATTATAATTAAATGATTATAAATTTTTAAAACGGTGGGCACCAATACTATTACTATTACTTATCCCTTATTTCTTGACCTAAAAATGTTAACAGATTTAGAAAACTACATAATCAGAGGAGGAATCTATACTAATAATAGACAAATATATAAATTGACTGTCCCTCTGGGACACCCACAGCCAATAAGGAGTGAGTATGCAAATTAACCCGACAAAGATGGTGAGCCTGTGGGCAGTGTGCACATGTGCAGGGGCTGAGTGGCCAGGGGCAGGGTGGGATGCCCACCAAGTCACCATGGCAACGTGGCAAGTGTTCCTGCCCCCCACCCCCTGCCACTTAGGGCCTATGCCTGTGCATGCTGCCCATAGGTTGACCATTGGGCTTCCCTGGGACCCCACCCTCGCTGAGCCTGTGGAGCGACCAGGGTCCCAGGGACACCACTGGAGTGTCTGATCCTGTCAGCCCAGGCTGGAGGCAGCTGGAGTTTCCAGTCCTTTTGGTTTCTGCAGGCCCTGGACCAGAAGCCTGAAGCGGAAACCAAGAGTGGGGGGAGCACCAGGAATTCTGGGAATTGTATTTCTGGTGGCAGCCACTGGACCACAAGTGGAAGCCCAGAGCACAGGGAGCACCTGGAATTCTTGGAATCATAATTCTAGTGGCAGATGCATTGGAGGATCTCCTAGACACTAGAGCAAAGTGAGCCTGCTACTGTTGCAGATGGGGGATGGAGGGAAAGCAAAGGTGAGAGACATAAGTAAAGTCAGAGTATCAAGGAAAAATTAAAAGGAAGATATCCTGAAACTTCTAGGAAATCTCCATCAATGGAACAAAGAAAATAAAAAACTTCTATTGTTCCGTGAGCACCAAACCAAACTGGGTTGGGGTTTCAGACAATTCGCTCATATGATTGCAAAAACAGATAGAAACTCCCGGGTTGGGGAGGGCTTCCAGATTGGAGAGGGTGCAAGTCAAGCTGAGGGACACACCCCTGTGCATGAATTTTGTGCACTGGGCCCCTAGTAAAGAATAAAACTCTGCACCAATAGCAATACCCATTGCAGTATTTTGATATGATGTTAAGGGCTGAGTGGTTCATTCCTATCTTGTATCTCTGGGTTCTCATTTGCTTTCTATCAATTTCTTTTTGCAGAACATTAACCACTTCTGGTATGGAAAGACTGTTATTGGCAACAGAGGCTACATCTCATCTCTGCTAAAGCGAATATGAAAAATATGTGATTTGGGCGCAATTTCTCCAGGACTTTTCCAAATTATATGTTAAGACTAGTATAGTAACCTGGGATTACTATAAAGAAATATAAAATCTATGTGACAAATGCATTGCTTGCTGGAAAAAAAAAAAAGCCAATAATGACTGTAAAATAAAGGCATTAGAGGGAGAAGTGAGTCTTTGGATTAGAAAAAAAGTGACACATAGTAAAATCCTGGAAGCACTCATTAATCTGTAGGAGTACAAACAGATGAACACTGTTTAATTTAGAAGATGAATGGCTTTTTCAGTCCTATTCTTCCCAGTGTAAACTTAATCAACATTACCTGTGATGTTAAAGAACAATAAGAATGATAATGATAAATTTAGCAGGATTCAAAAAAAATTAAATAGTAAGAAGTCTTTTCAAATAGCATTTAGATTTTCTAGGCTTACTATTAAATAAAACAATATTGATGGTGATACCTAACTTAGAGAAGAAAGACAAATTATTTGATAAAACATGCAGATGAAAGTGGAAACTAAAAGACAGCATTAACATTAAATCTACAAGATATAAAATATTAGCACATTTGAACATATCCGCATTTTTAAGAGAATTCCTTCACTTTTCAAATTGTTATGATGGCCCATGGTTTGGATCAGTGGTTTCCAATCCAGCAGCATCTGCATCCTTCGGGCATGTGTTAGAAATGCCAGTTCTTAATCCCCACCCAGATCTACTGAGTAAAACCCTCTGAGCTGGGGCCCAGGTGATTGTGACTCATGATCATTTAAACCATTGGTTTGCATAAAGCCACAAAGGAGAGTAGATTATTATTTTCAAACCGTAAAAGAACACTAAAAAAGGGAGAGGCATATTACAACACAGGCTAATTTTATGAGCACATTTTCTCAGAGAGATCAAATAAAATAAAGAGATATTGTGTTAAGTAGCAACAGTTCCTTATTTCCAGAGCCTAGTTCGCAATACTATAAAGTACTTTTCCATACATTACCTGCTTAATTGACCTGATAGTACTCCAGATTATTTGCCAAACTATATCTTTATGACAGGTCAGTTTTCTAGAAATATTAGCTTTAAAAAGTGGCGAACATCAGCAAATAATTTACACAGATTAGAGATAAAAATGACACTACATCCAAGAAAAAAACAACAGTGACATATGGAAAAAAAATGTTAAAAAGTGTGATGTTACTTCTCAGAGAAGGACAAGTCTAACTGTTGCTATTTTGTCTGCTCTTTTCTTCTTCATGTTTTCTAGTCTTCATTTAAGGATTACGCTCAGGAATACTGTCCAGAGTGTACTTTACTTGTATTGACGACAAAGAAAAATTAGCTTAACCATCTCACTATTCTCATGTGACCTACACCCTTCAAGAGGAGATTTCTGAAGGAAGCTTTAATGCTTGCAAATACTTTTAGCTCCATGGCTATTCATTATCCCTAGGAGGTGGGCATTTAATCTGTCAAACATTTGTAAAACACCAAAAGCAGCGTGGCCTTTGACCTGGGTCACTAAAATGGCACTCTATCTTGGTGACTTTTTGATTTCACCCAGCAGGTCTCATACATTTGGACTGTGCCTTATGAAGCATTCAGGCAGAGTACGGTCTTTGACTTCTGGCCACCTGTGTCCCATACTTTTTGTGTGAAAGAAATAAATGACAGGGTTAGAGAATAAGTCCGGCTTTCCTTTTTTTTTATTCAGGTATATTGTTGGCTGAGTTGAATGACCCATGTGGGTGCTTTAATTTATAGTATTTTTTTTTTACTGATATAACTTGTAGCAATGCATGTGTTACTGACAAATTATCTTAACATTCTGTGTCACAAATGGGCCCTCTTCTTTGGGAAGTAGGTATATCAATCCGACAAAATCTAACATATTGCATGCACACATACATATGCGTTCTTAATTACTACATGTGTTTTCCATATTAATGTCAGCATCATTGTTTTTAAATTCAGAATCTTTGACATTTTGGAATGCTTTCCACAAGCTTACGAGTGGGTTTTATATATTACTATTCCAGAATCTGTCCTAGGATAACATTTGGAGATCCTATTATGAACAAGTTTCCTCTTAACTATTCTAAGAAAACCAACAACAAAAGGACCTCACTAATAAAGCATAAAATCTAAGATTCTCTTCTGTTGCCTATCACTCATTCAATTATTGAATCTCTGCTATGTGCCAAGAATTATGTTATGCACTACAGAAAATATAATGATGAGTTTCTTCCCCCTAGAGCCTGATAAAGGAGCTAAAACAGATGCACAAATAACTACAGCATAGGGTCAGGTTGCCCAAGTTCCAAACCAGTGGGATTAACAATGGTTTCTGAGGGCTTAGCTACGAAAGATGTGGAGAAGCTTAGGGTGAAAAAGTGGCATGTATCCTAGGACTTAAATGATGTATAGGATTTCAACAAATATAGAGCGAAAATAATCCAGAGAGGATGGAATAGCATGAATTATTAAACAGGAAAGAAAAAAACTGGACCTTTTAAGGCAATATTTGTCTGTACTGAATAATAATAAGGCAAGTGAAGAAAGTGGCAAGACTTAGTAGAAAAATGTGGAAGGAGCAGAATAAAGAAGGATGTTGAAGTTAATGAGAAAGCATTTTAACTTTTCAGCAATAAGAAGTTGGGAGTCATCTGATTTAAATTTTGACCAGAATTTTTAAACTAAAACTGTACAAGTAGAAAAGACTCACCTCATCTGAGTCAGGTAGAGCTGATCTTTCAAATCTTAACCTTGTTAGTGATCTGAATAAGTATGTTTCTTCTTCTTCTGTGCTTCAGTTTCCCTTACCTGGAGAAATTAGAATAATTACTTTTTTGTCAGGGTCCCTGTGATGATTTACTTATGAGCTACATGTAATGATCCTACAGAGTACCTGGGCTACATGAGGTGAATAAAAGCTTTTCAAGCTTCTCCAAGGATTTAATGAATGGGGAATTGAAGATTGGATGTAAGCAAATAACATGTCAATGTGAGCCAAGGCAGTAACAGAATCTTAATATTTTACTTTTAATATAAGTTTACATAAATTTTATAGGTATTCAATATAGACTTAGTTACATGTTTATAAGATGTAAATATTGAGGAATTAGCTGGTCTAATTTACCTCACCTCATTTCCACAAAATGGATGAAAAGGTTAAAGGTATAACTTATAATTTAAGTCATAAACCTTACCATATAGATAATGTGCTCTAATATGCACAAGTTGAATAAACGTGTTCATTAATTACTCGGCTTTAAGTATGTTAATTTATACTGGACAACAGCCCGTTCTATTTTTGAAGAATTCTAAACAGTGTTTTTACCCTTTAAAAACTATTCCTCCCAAAACACATATACATATTTGTAGCACAGTATTTTACATAATTTTACATGTGCGTATTTGATAGCATAGCCAATTAAATCAATTTGCTTTGTTGTTAGATGTTATAATTCCTAACTCAAATATAAGCAGTCTAAAACATGTGCATAACTTCGTTTTCATTTCCTAATTCTCAATTCAAGAAATGCATAAAAATGTCAAAATGGGTGAACATTTATGTGAATGAATAGGTATCTCCTGACACAGTATCAGATTTAGTATTTCAAGTATAGCATTCCCCGCCAAAAATTCTCTTTAATAAATTATGCTGCCTCTTTGAGGATTAAGTAACTAATAAATCATGTGACTTCAGATTCTACTAATTTGGCTGTGTTTACAGAGGCCACCAACTCTTCAGAAGATATTGTCTGGAGGTTGTTATGGAGGCACACGTGGTACAGAGATTAAAACACAAATGTAAATAGGTAAGATTATAAAATCTGAAACATGTGACCTGGACATGGCCAAATCTGTCACATTTTGCTTTCTCGAACTTTCTCCCTACTCATAACCCTCTCCCCCATGCCCACATCTTCTTCTGCGAATGTCCAAGCTGGCGAGGCCTGAACAGCAGTAGACAGTGGAGCAAGAGATGGCCAGGGCACCGGGCAGAGCTGAGGGACTGCAGGGCTGCAGCGAGAACTGACCCACACTTCCTCTCTGGAGAAACATGGCCTCACCGGGGACTTCCAAGTAATGGCTCTCACACGTGAGTTCTGTTGGTAAGCCTCCCCACAGCCATCACCTCACATAGTTATTATTTGGTGGTGGGATTTCAAAACATTAAAGTTCTACTCTCCTAGCAAATTTCAATTACACAATACAGTGTTATCAACTAGGGTCACCATGTTTTCCATTAAATTTTCTTCTTATAACTGAAGCATTAGACCCTTTTATCAACTACTCCCTATTTTCCCCACCTTCTAGCTCCTGAAAATCACTTTTCCATTCTCTGTTTCTATGAGTTTGACCTTTCCTAAAAATCTTTATTATTATGTAAGATTGCATGAGGAACCAAGAAACATACATAGCAGGAAGGAAAGATGAACTTGGCCACTCGTGGGCATAAGCTCTGACTTTGTGTGTTTGACATTAGCCAGTGGAATATTACAATCCTAGAAAAATAACAAGTATGTTTTTTATTTAAGGGAAAGTCAGAAAAGTTGAGGTTTCAGAAGACCCTTTCAAGCAGGTTGGCATGGTGGCAACTTATTATAAATTAATTTACTAGGATTCTGTATCCCATATCACTCTTGAGTTCTTAGTTCATGGTATATTATGGCAAAAAACATATCTTTTATGTGTGCATCTGAACCTTCAGTTCACAGTCATACCCTTGACTTTTATAACTTCATTAGGCTGACAAACATCACCTAATAAGGCCTCCTGGAAAATAATTGTATCCAGCTTTATTTTTACTTATATTTACCAAAGATCGGTGAATATCTATGAGAAAGTATTTTATATTGATACTATTTATTTTGTATTTGGCTAAAATACTAAGACTGAATGATAAAATTTATTGATAAAGTATTTTCTTGCTCATTGTAAAAAAAAGTAAAGTTGATAAAATCTTTACAAAATACCTTTAAATTTGTGCATCTAAATGAAAAGAACTCCTTAGCAAGAATTTTTTATCATCTTATTTACATTAACATTATATACTAAATAAACTTCCATGTGCTTTTTTTTCCCCATTATAAAGGAGTACTTAGATACTTCCATGCATGAGGCAGTTCTGGGTGTTTTTGAGAGTATTTTTTTAAAAAATGAAAAAGTCCAGTGCGGGAGATGCGGCATGATAAAAAAATTATCATTGTCATAGCATTATCAGGAAAAATCACTAGGAAGAAAGAATAAATCCAGATGGGCTCAGGAAAGGTTTTGGGATGGAGATGGTGTTTAGACCAACAATTGAAGGATGGCATTTCTCTTTTGAGTCACATTCTTAGATACATCTATATCATATATCTTATAAAACATTCTTTTTTTTTTTTTTTACTAGAGGCCTGGTGCACAAAATTCATGCATGGGGGAGGAGGGCCCCTCAGCCTGGCCTGTACCCTCTCACAATCCTGGACCCCTTGGGGAATGTCCGACTGCCTGTTTAGGCCCAGTCCTGCAGGGATCTCTGTGGGATTGAGCCTAAACCAGCAGTCGGACATTCCTCCTGCAATCCGGAACCACTGACTCCTAACTGCTCTCCAGCCTGCCTGCCTAATTGCTCCTCACCTCTCTGCCTGCCTGCCTGATCACCCTTGACTACTTGCTTGCCTGCCTGATAGTCTCTAACTGCTTGCCTGCCTGCTTGATTGCCCCTAACCACTCACCTGCCTGCCTGATCACCCCTAACTGCCTCTGCCTCTGCCTCAGGCCCCACCACCACAGCTTCTTCGGGAAGGCTGTCCAGAATGATGTTTAGAAGGTCATTCAGCTATCTGGTCTAATTAGCATATTATACTTTTATTATTATAGATTAGTTAATCGATATGAATCGTGATTTCGGCATCTCTGATTCTACTTAATTTAGTAAACCCAACATAGCTTTTTTTATGAGATAGGCTATATATTGGTATTTCTTTGTTTCTCATTGCTGACCAGAATCAACAGATATTCACAGGCCCACTTCTCTGAAAAAGCAGTAACATCTTCCATTAGGTGAATATTAAGGGTTACTATTGGTGTCTGATTTAAACGAAAAATTTACCTAGCATTACAACTAAATATTTATTAATATACTTGCATTATAATATTAACAATTTAAATTTTTAATTAAAAAGGCCATAATGTTTATTAAACTTGAATGAATTGAAAATTAATTGAGTAGTATAATTTTACACTTATGTGCTTTTAAATTAATAGTTAAGATTATAGCACAAAGCCTACTATACGGTAGAGATTCTATTATTACCTGTTGGATTAATTAAAAATTACTTAATTACATATTGATTAGTCTCTTCTTGGAGCCATTTTCTTTACACAGCTTCCATAGAACTGCAGAGGACGTGGGTAAAAGGCTCCAACAGAGGTATCAATGCATTGATCAGATTTATGGTTGAAAGAGATGGAGTTGTTAAGTATGATCTGTAATCTTATAGCTCCAAGTTTTGGTATTCACTAAAATCCAGAATAGGGAAGTAAGAATAGGTAGATGAGAGAAGATAAACTAAGTCTTGAAAACGTTGAATATGAAATATTGATAGGCCATAACCATATTAAATGATTATCTAAAATTTATGGGAAGATATGTGTTAGAGATATTCACTTGGATATTGGCAATACACTTATGGAAACTAAAACTATGGTGAAGACTGAAGAAAAATATCTTTCTTGAATTTTGTAATCTGATGACATTGTACAATGTCAGAATTTCTAAGATTACTCCTAGAAGTGGCTTTGTTAAGGCTAAAGAATATGAAGAAGTCGCCATTTGCTTAGAAATGATTACCTAACATTCAAAGTGCTTTATTAAATGGCTAGAAAGAAATTGAGCCTGCAAAAAAGACAAATATAATCGACTCTGTAGATATAACGAGAGAGTAAGAATGGGTGTCAAGCTCAGAAGCTTTGTCAGTGGAACTGGCATGGGCCACACCATGCAGTCACTTTAAGTGAGGTCTTTTCATCATGAAATTCCAGTATCTTTACTTAGCAATTAGAGCCTAGCTTCTTGAATTGGCCTATAGATTTCTTTCTCTCTGACCCTCCAGTGATCATATTATTTGTATAAGTATCTGTTTTATCCTCTAGCATCTACACTGTTGAGCATGGTGGATTTCCTTAAATCTTAATATTATATCCAACACAACACCTTACACATATTAGTCACTCAAAAAGTTTTCCAAAGTCATTTCATTTTAGTTAATATATATATTAACTAAATATATATATACACATTTATATATATATTTATATATATTTATATATATAGCATTATATTACAATATATAAAATATATATGTCATTTTAGATTACAATGTATAGATTGTAATTTTTCATAGATTTTGGTGTGAAAAGGAGAAAGGAAGCCATTTTTATATGGCACAGAGCTGATTTTCAGGGGTTGTATTGCCAATTTATTTGTACCTACTAGATCAGATGAGCAGAACTCAACTGTGATCAGGTTCTCAGACACATTAGAATTGGCCTACACATCTTTGCAATTGCAACGGTAATCTGTCTGAGATATTCTGGTACTGCTATTCCTACAATTTATCCTGTCCATTTGTCCTTAGACACTTCCTTAAGAAACTCTGGATTAAGACTTTTTTAATCCACTTTTATTTCTTATCTATAATTATTACTTCTACATTCACCAATCTAAAAATTCTTACCCTGATCCAACATTTGAATGATGAACTTAGCTTTATTAATTTTACATTGCACGCTGTACACTTTTTGTTACCCTAATTTAATTTTTTTTTCTCTGATTCTTTACCTGCCCTTGTACTTAATTTGAAAATTCTTCATAAACTTTTACAATCCTGGTTTGAGATTTTTTTTCTCATTTTGAAACAGATCCTTATGTTTTCATGCCTTACATATAGTCCTGCTTAAGGAGTCCCTATGTAACCCCTGGTATGTCCTCACTCCCAACATTGTTTTGATAGGAGATCAAAGGAAGCAAAGCCAACTATTCTAAACTTTGATCTCTATCCATCTGGGAATTTTTAAATTAGGATATTAGCCCATCCTGGTAACTACTAAGACTTGAGCATTTTATAACTACTGTAAATATTCCAGCAAAATAAAAGCATTAAGTACAACAGTAAAAGTGAAAACTTTTTAAAGAGATAGACGTTTTTCTTATGTCTATAATTTATTTTAAATGTTTTAATGTTGTAAATATTATCTTAACTCCAAGAATATATTAACTTATAATATGTCACAGAAAAACTGTAATAAATTATGAGGATAAATTTCTTGAGTTGACTGACAGGTTTATTGGCATTTTTTCAACATTATGCAATGAAAATTCTACTTATACTTATGAAGGTAGTGGCACAAAATGAATGAATAAATGTCAACTTTTGTCTGTGCTCCATATGATGCTTTTTATATAATAAAGCAATTCTTTTTCTCACTTTCGTAGTTGATAAAAATCTTGCTCAACACAAGTTTTCTAGGCAATTCTTTCACACTATAGCATTAAGAGTCATAGTTCCTGGTTTTCTTTCTTTGATTTAGATGAAGTACTAAAAGAAAGGCCACAAACTCAGAAATCGCTTTATAGCATGCAGCACGACTTGGGTTCTACAACTTTTTCCATGAGACAGGAAGCAATTGAATGTCTCCATGGCTTTATTGAAAGTTTTTATAAGTCTAGACAAAAACCTACACAAAAACAGCTCGCAACCCTGTAACTATAGAATGAATGTGTACAGAATGACTCTCCATGGAGAGTCAATAATTCTAATTAGACTCCTAATCTCTAAAAGTAGACCCTTTATTTGTTTGTAAGTTATAATTCCAAATATTTTTAGGTCTTGATTTAAACTTCACTAAACTGGAGATTTCATAAACTAGTAAAAACCAAAAAATCCTTGCTATTATTATTTCACTGTATACTTTAATCCATTGTAATACTATATTATAAATCAACATTTTGATATTTTGTTTTCTTACCGACTGCAGACATATTTTATTAACATTTAAGTATGATAACTATTGCATAGAAAATATATAATATTTGAAATGTTTTTCATAAGATGGAAATATTTATTTTGACAATAAAGAATCTATAGAAAAACAAGGACAGAGTGTTAGGCAATATCTAAGTTGTCTTTGCAAATTGTCAATACTATTGTTACAATTAATTGCCCATTTATACATTTGAAATTGCTTCTTAAATAAACATGCAATAAGTCAGATATCTTTGGATTTTCATAAAGTGTGGTTCAATCCTGTGTGTTGTATCTATCATTAAACTAGTATTGGGAGGCCTGCTAATGTTTGAATGGGTTCTCCGAAGAATGGAAAGTTATGCTCACTGAAACAAGTAACAGAAAGCAACCAGACTTTGCTTGGTAGAAAGTGGTAACTCAATATAAGGACACAAAAAGTCTCTTGGAAGAAGTCAATGTCTGAAATTTATAGAAACAGATAATGGTTAAATGTCCAAACTCTTCGTGTCCCTGCATGTCACCTAGATGGCATTTGCTTCAATATTTTTGTGTAAAAGATTAACTTCCTTTGCTTCTCTCATCCAAAGGGCAGGTAGGTCATAGTCTTACATGAGGCAGGTCCAGCCTTGGTCTTATTTCTAAAAGGAAGTGAGAGACTACTGACCCTCAGTACGCCCTCCTAGCCTAGTTATTACAAAGAGAGTCCAAAGTCACATCCTGCCCAAACACAACAGGGCAGTGTGACATGGCATGAGTGTCCCTTCAGATTGGAGGGAGTTTTAGGAAAAAGGAGAATCACAGTAAACTAGGAGGGTACCCAGTAAAAATTGTCATCCTTCTTATAATTATGAGATTTTGTTAGCTCCATAATGAAAGGATTTTCATTAAACTATTTTGAAAGAAGCTCTTGTATGAAGAGCTTTCCAGTGGATAGAAAATTATAAAGATGCCTGAGCCAGAGGCATTGACCCCCATCACCCTCCGATTGCCAGCTCTGCTCCCTGCCCAGGCCTAATGCCTCTGGTTGAGGCTCTAGGCTTGGGCAGGGGCCCCTCGGCTCCAATTGCAGGCTCTGCCCCTGTCCAAGAGCCCCCTGGCTCAGGCCCTTCCTGCACTGCTCAGGGTTCACACGGGGCCTACCTCAGAGTGATCTGGGTGCCGATGATGTTCCCGGGACCCAGGCTGCTAGGAGCCTATGTATCCAAATTAACTGCCATCTTTGTTGGGTTAATTTGCATGCTTATCTGATTGGCTGGTGAGCATAGCAAGTGCCATCAATTTGCATGTTTCTCTTTTATTAGTGTAGGTTACTATGTGCCAGTTACTGAACTAAGAATTTTATAGCATTAGCTCTTTGAATAATTACAGTTATCCTATAAGGCAAGTGAGTATTATTGCAGTTTTATAAATGAGGAAACAAAGAGTAACTGGATAAATTTCACATATCTAGTAAATGTTTCAACAGTGACTGGAATTGGAAAGTTTATTAGTCATTTGTTATTTTACATATTTAATTGATACTAGAAGTCTGATGCATGAAATTCGTGCAAGGGGCTTGGCCCTCGCAGTGTGGCAGCTTGCCTTGGCTATGGCAGACCCAGCTTCATCCAGAAGGATGTCCAGAAGGTCATTCAGCTGTCTGGTCTAATTAGCATATTATGCTTTCACTAGAGGCCTGGTGCATGAAATGTGTGCACTAGAGGGGAGTGACCCTCAGCCCAACCTGCACCCTCTCCAATCTGGGACCCTTTGGGGGATGTCTGACTGCTGGTTTAGGGCCAATCCATGGGGGCCTAAACCAGCAGTCAGACAGGCCTCTCACAATTTGGGACCACTGGCTCCCAAACACTCACCTGCCTGCCAGCCTGATCACCCCCTAACCACTCCCCTGCCAGCCTGATCAACACCTGACTGCTCCTCTACAGACCTGGTCACTCCCAACTGCCCTCCCCTGCAGGCCTGGTCACCCCCAACTGCCCTCCTTGCAGGCCTGGCTGCCCCCAACTGCCCTCCCCGGCTGGCCTGATCACCCACAAAATGTTCTCCACTGCTGGCCATCTTGTGGCAGCCATCTTGTGACCACATGGGGACAGCCATCTTGTGTAAGGGTGTGATGATCAATTTGCATATTACCTCTTTATTATATAGGATTATTATAGAGTGTTAATCTAAACCCATAACAATATGTAGCCTTCATACAGCCAATTTCTATTTCTTCTTTTTGAGTGGAAATATAAAAAGTAAACAAAATTAATTAACATTTACTAGAATTCAAAAACAAAAATACATATATTTTTCACAAATGAAAATAGGAAGCTGTTATAATAAGTCAAAAAACATGAGGCCAATATTGTTTATATAAATTTGAAGTAACTATATACAATATGATACAGCCTCAGTGGCATTTGTAAATTTTATTGCACCATGTGCATCTCAAGGAATTTGCCAAAAAAAAAACTTCAATAGTTCCAGCCCAGCTGTACCTTATGGAGCATGCTGGCGCTTTGGCCCTTTGCTCCACCAGAAGTCACTGCACCACCTGCCAGGCAAGGCCCCAAGGTTAACTGAGGGCAGGTCCTCCCTCTCTCAGGGTTGACCTCTGTGCACACAGTGACTTTGTGGGTCCTAAGAGTGGATGATCTGTCAGTATAAGTGATCTTCCTGCTACCATAGAATCCATAGACCATGCAAGGAGGTGATTAATTATCCAGGCCTAGAAATTACAATAGATCTCTTCTCATGCTTGATTATATGAAAGAGAGCCACAGGAAATTAAAAAAAACAACTATGCTTTGAATGAGGTTGAAACCCAAGGTCTAGAATATAACAGAATCAACATTATCATTTATTTTTTTTATCATCTGAAAGATCAGTTCTGTTAAGAAATACTTTCAGGTATTATATACCTGCTTCCCCCCCCCCTCCCCCCCCAGTGTTATTTTTTAAACTTCAACATTGATGGCATGAAAGAGTTAAAATGTTTTAAGGAAGCTAAAAAACCCGTATTTACTGGGGAAACAGCCATCTGATGGTGAACTAGCTCTTGCATATTAAGCAGGACTGTTTTGTCCCTTGTCACATAACTATGGAAAAGCAGGATGCAGTTTTTGGAAAGGAAAAATCAGAGTTGGGAGGAGGTGGGAGTGGGAAGTTCTTGTCTGTCTGTGTGACACATTTCTTACTGGCACCAGGCCCAGAAAATTTTTCATCCCCCTTTGCTAGACAGAGTCTTGCAAAAAGCTCTAAGGAGGTCTATTTTCTTGAGAGAAGATGTGAGAGACAGGATAGTCAGAGCAAGCCATGAGACAGAGCAGACCGGATGGTGGATTCTGCCCAGTGCTGTGGGAAAGTCTGGGAAGAGGAGATGATGGTGTTCAGAGAAGGCACTGACCTTGAGGTTCTTGGACAACATGGGGGCAGGGAGGAGCAAATGGAAAACACCTGAAGTGGGGGCAGGCAGAACAGTAGATAACACCTATCACTTTAAACCAGTGATTAATGCTCATGAAGAATTGAAGGTTTGGAGATTAAAAATTAATGTGGTGATTTACCAAAAGAAAACAACAAAATATACATGAATACTTATGTACTGGCATTGTTTATAATATTAAAGCTTTGTAATCTATGTGTTTCTATATAAAGATAATATATAAAATATATCATATGCATTATGTGATGTGTGTGGTTATGTATATATCATAGAAAATATGTAATAATTAAAATATATTTCTAACAAAAATTTAAAACTGAAAAATGTTTAAATATTCATAAATATACATAAACATATTTGTACATATATTTGAACACATGTGTACACATACATCAAAATGCCAACAAAGATTTGGGGAAATGGAATTGTATGTGATTTTAATTTATTTTATACTTTTTGATGTTTTTCAATTTTTTTACAATACTAGACTTCTCCTTTATATTTTATATTTTTTTAAATTTAAATGTCATTCGTGACCATTTTTAAGTTTCCAATAATAGTGAATACTATTAAATAAAGCATAATGTTTTCCTGCTCTAGTTCCTCTCAAAGCCTCACGACAGTTTGAGTCACAGGCTCTCTGTGGCACCATGTGTATCCATATTTAGTGTTTGACTCCATAATTAACTGGGGAGTCACTAAAAATACATATACCTAACTTGGACTCTTCCCCTTGCCCCCAAAGGGAAATTTTGAGTTAAGCTCCTGAATCTGAATAAGCAGTGGGAGCCCACAGTGTTTGAAGCAGCTGTGGATCCTAATACATTGATAATGCATATTAGGAAGTGATTTCACAGCAGATGCTTTAGGCAGTGACAGTTGGAGAAAGTTGGCCTGAAAGGTTTACCCATCTCTTCCTTAGGTATATCTTTTAGTCTTTATTCATGATAAACTACTGAGCAAATAGTCATAGGATTAGACATTTGGCAACAGGAATAAAGGGTTTCCCAGAGTCAAATAGAAAAGCTGAAGGGTTTATGTAACCTTAATGGTTAAATTCCGAGATAAGAGAATGGGACCCACAGCTCAGATTTTGCTGGCAAAGAGAAATATGCAAATCTTACATAGTTTATAATACAAATTATCTAGAGGAATACATTTAAAAATTCATATTACTAACTGACACAGGCATGAGAAAACTTGTCCTAGAAGTTTTAAATATTTGTATTGTTTCACAAAAGGTAATATTGGACAAGCATACCTTACTAGTTCTAAAATGATGTGTGGCCCTAGCTGGTTTAGCTCAGTGGATACAGCGTTGGCCTGTGGACTAAAGGGTCCCTGGTTTGATTCCAGTCAAGGACACATACCTTGATCACAGCCTCCTCCCCAGACTGGGGCCCTGGTCAGGGCACTTTCCCTCTCTCTTTCATTCTCTCTAAAAGATCAATGGAAAAATATCCTTAGGTGAGGATTAACAAAAATAAAAATAAAATAAAATGATGTGTGATCCCAGCTTTCATATTCTCCATATGGGTGGTAATGAGACATAATATGTCAAAATGGAATCTAAATAATTAGAGGACTGTTGTACATGATAATGCAAATGTCTACAAGGACAGCAAGTCCTTGTCCACCTTTATGCAGTGATTAGGGGCTATTTCAGGCTGTGTTGACACCTTATATGCAATATATAGACAAGTATGTGGGAAGATGCTGCTCTGTGTGGTTTTTCTGAGCTAAGAAAGTCTAAATATTGCCCAAGTATCTAGGAAATAGAAAGATTGGAAACACTAATTTAGCATATTGCAAATCCAGACATCCCAGAGAGGTAAGAGAGAACTATGGCCCATCTCTCAGGGTTGTTGTTTTTCTTTTTTAAATCTTCACCCAAGGTCATGTTTTTATTGATTAGAGAGAAAGAGAGAGAGAAAACCATTGATGTGAGAGAGAAACATTGTTCAGCCACATCCTATAGACACCCTGACTGGAGATTGAACCTGCATGGGACTACGCTCCAACCATCTGAGCCACCTGGCCAGGGCCCATCTCTCAAGGTTTTGAAGAGTAAAGGCACTGGCCTAGCCCCTCACTCTGCATTTCCATATTGTTTGTGATAGAGCAAATAATATGGCCTGGGCTCATTTTCTATTGCATATTTAGGATAGTCTACAGGGGAAGCTTTTCTATAAAATGAAAGGAAAATTCTGACCTCTAGTTAGAAAAATTGTAGGGACAGTTAGTGCCAGGGCCAAGGAAGAGAAGATGGCCCAGAAAAAGAGAGCAGAGTGCGGCAAAAGAAAGCTTTTACAGTTTAAGATTACTTCATTCCCGCCATTACTTTGTCCTTGTGACTAAGGGACCAATTTAAGCTGTTACAGAGTCATGTTTAGCCTAGAGAGAGCATTCCACTCAGAAAGCAATGCCTGCTAGAAACCCTTCAATTTGCCAGCTTGAGACACACAAATAATGAGAGGATACATTCCAAGTTGGAGCTCTTGGTTTCAATTCACCAAAAAGCTTCAAGCACCTTTTTAAGGCTTAGTCTTTCACTGTGGACACACAACATTTCCCTAGCATACATTTTACTAAGTTATGGTTAGATGCTCTGCCAACACTTAAGTTCAGTGGCCTGAGAAAAATAGTGTTGATACTGATGCTTTGTCCGTGGGCCCCAAGCTTCCTACAGAACACATAATATAAACTGTAATCAATCAGAGAAGCAGATTTAATGGCCCAATAGGGAGATCAAGAATAACCTGCAATGTTTTCTGAAGGCTGTACCACTCATGGCAACAAACCAATCCTCTGAGCTATATTGAAAAAAGTCAATGAGCAAAACTGACTTCAAGATAGTTTTGCTGCCTAACAGAAGAGAAGGTCTCAAAGAGGACAGAATAGCTAACAAAACTAACATTATTCTTAGAACAATGACAGGCATGACAAATGAATCCAGAGTACATTTCCTGAAATTAGCTCATGCTGCCTAGAGCTGCCGTAACCTGTTTGTAAGAGCTCTTCCGTTACTTTGATTACTGAGCCTGGCCTCTGGATTGCAGGCCCAACATACTCTATGGATCCTCCAGGATAGTTCATATGCATAAAACATCAAAGCATTTTCAGAAACATGCATTTAACAAATAAGTGGAATAGTCAGCTCATCTGGAAAACAAGATGTGCAGGAACTCTCTATGAGACAAGAGTGACAAAAAATGTAAACTAAATATGCTTTAGCAAAATAAATAATAAATAAATAAAGGAGGGGGGAGAAAGGAAGGGCAGTAGGAAAGAAGTGGGTGGAAGAAAAGAATTGGTTCCCCAATTAAACTGAAAAATCTAGGGATAATATCTTTTTCTCTGCACTGTTTCCATGCTCAGGCAGATTTTAAAGCGACAGGATGGCTGCCCGCAGTCTGAGAAACTCTAGTTTAAAGTATGACTTCTTTCTTAAGGGCTGTAATGAAAGTTCCCCTGAGACCCAGGGCTTTCACCAGATCCCATTGCCATCTCTGAGTTGCTGTGGCTGGAGGGATGAAATATTCTGAGTGTCTGAGCCTGGTACATATTTCTCCGTCTCGGTGCAAATGGGTAGGGTTAACATAAAATCAGAACAAGTGAGGAAAATCAGAAAACCGGGACTAATAAAAGAGAGAATGGTTGTTATTTAGGCAAAACAATTATTTTTCTGTGGAAGTGTACATAGATGGCATACCACAGTAAGAGAATAGAGGTAACATGAACACATCTTAGCCTTGGCCTCTTACAGGAAGCTCATGCTTCTGTCCTATTCCCTACAATTCTACCAACCAAATGGGACCAGCTCCTGCCTTCTTCTCACTCATTCTTCTTCCATCAAGAATGGGTCATCAGCTCTGACCAGTTTGGCTCAGTAGAAAGAGCATCGGTCTGAGGACTGCAAGGTCCCGGGTTCAATTCTAGTCAAGGGCATGTACCTTGGTTGGGGCACATACTCAGTGGGGGGGCGGTGTGCAGGAGGCAGCTGGTTGATATTTCTCTCTCATGGATGTTTCTAACTCTCTATCCCTCTCCCTTCCTCTCTGTAAAAAAAATCAATAAAATATATATTTAAAAAAAAAAAAAAGAATGGGTCATCGTCAAAGGTGGGAAATGTTACTTAGCCTCAGTCCTAATGAGTAGAGAGTTTTTGGTGCAAAGTTCAGCCCTGAGTCAGTAGCGGTGGAATATACCCTCACACCTTTGGCAGGTAAGACCAGTCTGGGACCAGTTTTATTTGGTAACTGCCCGAGGATGTGATATTACATTGGGATGCAGGGCAAAAGCCAAATAATGGCGAATGATGTGCCTTGGCCTGGCCTTGCCCTCTGTGCACATCTCTCTCGGGCATATTGCGTTCAGGGCAGTGTGGGTTGGAGGAAGGATTCAAATGGCTGGTATCCTGGGTCCTGGCCCAGATACCATCTCTTTTCACGCTTTAATGTGAATTATATTTGGCTCTGTTTCTGGAGACTGTTTATGTGCAGGGAACTTGAAATTGGGAGGAAAGTGCTCCAAAAGAAAGAACGAGGCTCATGCTTTAGGAGAGGCCGCGGATGTTTATATAAAACTGCAAGTGCAGCTGCGCCTGCTGAGTAATATCCCACATGCAGCAAGCAGGATCTGGTGTTAGTGGGGAGAGGGATTTATTTCTCCTTCCAGACAGGCTCTCCTGGGAACTCTAAATGGGAAAAGCAGTGAACTTCCATATGGGCTGGGGTAGGCCATAAGCAGTCTCTGCATATGGGATTTTTTGGCCATGAGCCTCCTCACCTTACTTTGAACTCTGTATTTCCTTTCCCTTGCCAGCTGTAGCCTGCATCCAGGATCAAGGACGGATTTGTGGTAGGACTAAACTGGGGGATTCTTGTAACCCGCTTGAAATATCACCGAAGCATCCATCCCATCACCGGTCAGTCCATTAGATAAAACTTCATCTCTAAAGTCTTATAGGGGAAGGTCAGAGAGAGACGTGCAAAGAATACATTGTGTTAATATGCATGACTTGACCACGGAATATCTAAAGCTGACGCTGCTTCATTCTTTTCTGTTAGAGATCCATACAGTGCATTCAATAATCCCTGAACTTGGCGGCAGATTTCAAACACCTCTTTCCCATATTCAGCCATTTGCAGTAAAAGATTTCATCACCTGTTTCTTCTTCCTTTTGGATTAGGATGATGGATTGAAGCTGTGACACTGTGGGGGTGTTGGAATCAGTAATGGTTAATTTCAACTGTAATTAACAAGTAAAACCAAAGTAGTCCTTGTTGAAATGTTTATATGCATTGCTCACATGGCAGATCTCCAGAGGAACGTCGTCTAGGGCAGGTTTGATGGCTTCTTGTCCATCAGGCACTGAGGTCTCTTCTCTCTGTTCGGTTCACCCAACAACAGGACACAGTGCTTGAGATTTACTTTCTAGTTGAAAAGGGCCGCTGGAGCTCCAAGCAGTTGAGAACAAAAATGCCCACCTTCCAGCTCTCTGTTTCTTTCAAGAACTTTTCCTGATTTTATCAGTGAGTAGTCACACAACCCCAAATTTCTTCTAGCCAGCTGAACACGTGTCTTCCGACAAGGGTCAATGTCAATCTGAATAAAATATTTTCAAACCTACCGTCTCTGGCACAGGATGCAGCCTCACATCCCTTCAAGCCCTGCTTTTGTTTGTTTTACTTCTCTGATCACTTCTCCCAACAAGCAGTATCAACATTTCTACTTCACTAAGGCATTGCTGTGAAGTCCATGGAGCTAGAAGAGAGAAACAAAAGCTGAAGAAGATACTGGCCTCTAGGGGGAGTTTGAGACATCATTCCACTTCTTTCTCTTCATTCTAACATTCTTTTTCCCTTCTCCTCCAGGAATTTGTCAAAATTGAGGGAAATAGTTCATTGGGCCACAGTACTGACCCTGGATCTCTCCTTATGACAAAAAGGATGAATATTTCAGAGCTGAGAAGTACACTTTCTCTGTGGTTTCTAACAGTTAGTTTACTCACTAGAATAGGCTGAGCTATTGTGCCAATCAACGATCAATTTGTTTTAAGGTTCATACTATCTCCTCCCAGCTTTGCTATACATCACAGGAACTACATTCCTCAGCTCCCTTTACCTCTGGATTTTTAATAGGAGCAGACAGAAAATCCTAGCAGATGATCAGGGAAAGAGAAGAAAGAAGAATGGTGGATATCCTATTACCCTTGATCTTTGTTGCATCTCTTTCTAGTTCTCTCCAGTCTCTCTATCGTTCTAGTTACTATCAGGCAGGCCTCCCTATAGTTCTAGCTTTCATTGTATGTCCTTAGCTTCTGGGTTAATACCATCTTCTTCCACTGTCTTTCTGTTCCAAATGTTTCAGCTTATTATTTCTAATCTCTGGGTTGCCTTACTGTCTTTGGTTTGCTGTTTATTCTCACATGACCTGTGTAACCAATTTTCTGTATTAAATACACTCAATTTGAACAATCTGAACTGCTTTCTGGAAAGTTCTTGACTGATAAACCTACACTGCAATAATCAACAAGTCCCTAAATCTCAAAGCTTAATGTGTAAAATTGTGTTTCTCATAGTTCCTGTGATGTATAGTGCTAATGCAGAGAAGCCAACTTCCAAAGGGTAAATCAGGGGTCCAGGTGGCTTTCATTTTTAACTATGGGCATTTATAAATTTGGCTTCTTCATCACTGTGGCAGGGGAAGATAATGAATAAAGAATCCAAATCTACTCTTGCTTGTTTGATCCAGAAGTGATACATGTCAATTCCACTTTAGCCTACTGGCCAGGACTAGACATATGGCCCAACATGATTATAGAAAATGCTTTAAAATGATGCTTTTTGTATAGTTAGGTATATATATATGTATATATACATACAGTTCCCCACCTATACATACACATATTTATACACCCTATCTACTAAAAGAGTAATATGCAAATTAGGCATCACTCTGTGACAAAGATGGCTTCCCCTATGACCACAAGATGGAGGTGACCAGTCCGGCCCAGCCCGCAACTAAAGTGGTCAGGCCTGTTAGCCAGGCAGGTGACGGAGGAGGCGGGGGGCCTGAGGGGTAGAACAGGTGTTCAGAAGGGGTGGGGGTGCTCTGCCAAGGCCAGAGGCCTTAGCCAGAGGCCTCAGGCCTGGGCAGGGGCAAGGCTGGAGATAGCAGGGGCCTGGGCTCCACAGAGCCAACGATCAGAGGGGCAGGGGTGGAGCCTGTGATAGCAGAGGTCTGGGCACCGGTGGATCCAGCAAAGCAGGGATATGGGGGTCCCCTGCCCAAGCCTGCAGCCTTGGCCAGAGGCTGCCAGTAGGTCAAGAGCAGAGCCGGCGATGGCAGGGTCAGGATCAGAACTGGTGATTGCAGAGGCCTGGGCTCTGTGAAGCCGGAGATCAGAAGGGTTTGGGGATCCCCTGCCCAGGCCTGCATCCTGGGCCAGAGGTTACTGGCCTGGGCAGGGGTGGAGCTGGGATTGAAGGGGCAGGGGTGGAGCCAGTGATCAGAGTGAACTACAGAGGAAACACCTTTTCTTACTGCTCATTGGCTAAGCTCCCTGTATGCCACTGGTAATATTCTTAGTAACTTGGGTAATAAGAATCCCTAAAGGTGATCTGGGGTTTTTCCACCAGACTCCTGGAGAAAAAAATATGAAGGTCCACTGCTTGAGGGATAAGAAATGTCATATCCTGCCCTAGCCGGTTTGGCTCAGTGCATAATGCCTCAGCCTGCTGACTGCAGGGTCTAGGTTCAATTCTGAGCAAGGGCATGTACCTAGGTAGCAGGCTCCTCCCAGGCCAGGGCCCAGGTCAGGGCATATGCAGGAGGCAACCAATCAAAGTGTTCCTCTCACTTTGATGTTTCACTCTGTTTTTCCCTTCTCTTCCACATTCTCTAAAAATCAATGGAAACATATCCTCAGGTGAGGATAAAAAAAAAAAAGAAAGGTCATATACTACGAAAGACACATCTTGAAAATGCCTAAAGAAAGTTATCATTTTTTCATGTTGAAGATACTGGAGTCCGTGTTGATGAAAACACCTTGGTGGCTGAGGTGACTTGTCAATGGCTGCAGCAGTGGGATGATGGGGCTGGTGGCTTCCCCTGAAGAGCTTGATCGCCTCCCACAAAGGGAGGCCAGACTGTGGCTTAGGCCTGCTCCCCAAGGGGATCAGGGAGTGGGCCTAAGCCATCAGTAGGACACCCCCTGATGTGAGAGGGGGCAGGCTGGGCTGAGGACCCCCCCTCAGTGCACGAATTTTGTGCACCGAGCCCTTAGTCTATGCATAAGCATCCACACATACACATAGAGATAAGCTAAGAAAGGTAGAAGATTTGGGCAACTTGGATTATGAATCCAAGATAGATTTCATCACCTGTATCTATATCTTAAGAACAATACCTTTAGCCCTAGCTGGTTTGGCTCAGTGGATAGAGCTTTGGCCTGTGGACTGAAGGGTCCCAGGTTCGATTCTGGTCAAGGGCATGTATCTTGGTTGCAGGCACATCCCATTAAGGGGTGTGCAGGAGGCGGCTGATTGATGTTTCTCATCGATGTTTCTAATTCTCTATCCCTCTCCCTTCCTCTCTGTAAAAAATCAATAAAATCTATTTTTTTTAAAAAGAGCACACCTTTACTCTTGGCAATGATTAACTACTTCAGCTGATTTTTTTTTTACATCTTTCTTACTCAACATCCAAAGTCTTCCACTGTAAAAATGTTGTAGAACTATTTTTCAGTGTAAGGAAAAATAACACCTATATTCTCATTACAACTGCTCTCTTTCCCTCTCAGCTATGCTACAGCTTGCTGAAAGTTGATGTGAAATCTAAGTAACATTTGCCCCTGGAAATGTGTCATGATTTTTCTTAGGAGAAAGCAAACAGCTCTATCGAAGTTCATGATATAATTATGGGTCCAAGTTTTTAAGAAGTTTAAAACTATGAAAACTTAATAGAAAAATAAATGTTAATAGTAAATAATAATTGCATATAGCTGAATAAACTCCAGACATACTCAAATAAAAAAGTTCCCCTGAGTTCCACTCATGCTAATTTTTCATAAGCTTTATCCGACGGTGCAGAGCTTTCTCATGGAGACCTTGAGATGCAGTATTTCCCCTTTATATTTATGGGCCAGATCTCTTCTGTAACTTTTTGTTTGTTTTTAAAGCTTTATTTAATGGCAATGATCCATGATGGATTTTAGATCTTATTGAATGAAAGCGGCCACATCCATGGACTACATGTAGTCTTCAAAAGCAGTGATCCCCTTCTTCAACGTATCTGTTTCAACTTTGTCTTCGACTATACACTGTATTTGAAGCTTTTTTAAAAATTCCATACCCACTGGAACTAGTTTAGAAGAGCCCCAGATCAAGCCATCTGCTTGAATTCTCCTGACACACCCTTCTAATTTTACTATATCTGTCTCATCATTCCATAAATTCAATCTAATAAGATGGAAGACATGTCAACAAGTGCAGGGATTTTTTTTTTTTTTTTTGCTTTCTTGGGTTCATAGTGTGCGAGGCATTCTCCTGTTAGCCTCTTTGCTTCTTCACTTTCTCCCTCATCATCAGATCAAAACAGCTCAATGTCATCATCATCTTCACTATCTGTAGCTCCACTTTTGTGGTGTCTTCCACATAAGCTGGCTCATACTTGCCCAAAGCTTTCTTCACTCCTGGCAGCCTGGTCTTTTCCTTTTCGTAAGATTTGATGGGATTATACCAACACAGGGCATGATACTTGTCGGCAGGCGGTGGGCCAGAGGCTGCTTCAAATACTGCCACGTCTGCTAGTGGTGGCACAGAACCCTTGATGTAGCTGCTGTCCACCAGGTACTCACTGGGCACCTGGAGGCTGGCAGGACTTTTCAGGTCTGGAAAACCCATGGTGTCACCTGATCCTGGAGCTGGATGGTAGCAAAGGAAAGAGAAGTGCAAGCAGTTGGTGCTGAGTGCTGAAAGAAAAGGTTCTCTTCTATAACTTTTATTTGTATTATTCTATTGATATTTACATATGAATAAGATTTACAAATCTATATATCATATTGTCTGGCGCAAATCAATGTAACAAAGGACATTAACCTTAGTACAATGCTAGGATTACCCCTATTAGACATCCACGTATACATATACACATTATAAATTAAATTGAGATTAATGTATAAATTTTAAAAATACTTGAACTTATTCTTTGTCTTTCATTTCCTTTGTGGGAGTAGCCAATGTGTGCAGAAAGCAGTTTTATTTAATACTTCCTTATTTAGTATCTACTAAAGTAAAATAGGGACACAAAGTATACTAGGAAATAAGACAAACATGTCCCCTGTGCTCAGACACCTTACATTTCAGTAAAGAATATAGACAATGCAATTTTTGGGGGTAAAGGGTATTGGGGGTGCAGGAAGAGAATGGACAATGATTGTACACCTATGGATGAGGATGGGGGGGAGGGGGACAGAGGATGGGGTGGGAACTGGGAGGAGGGGAGCTATGGGGGAAAAAAGAGGAACAACTGTAACAATATGAACAATAAAGATATTTAAAAAAAGAATATAGACAATAAATAATAATTAAAGGAAAATAAAAAGATATCCATGATCTTTTTCTTTG
>PVJC01001968.1:0-12930 GCA_004026665.1 Murina feae | reverse complement strand
TCAATGTTTCTAACTTTCTATCCCTCTCCTTTCCTCTCTGTATAAAATCAATAAAATATATTTTTTTAAAAAGGTAAGATTGGAAATGTGGACACACATAAAATCATAGGTAGCCCTGATACTTAGAGAAGAATTTAGAATTTTATTCTCAATGGGAAGGCTTTGGAGTTTTGAGTATGACCTGTGTCTTTAAAACTCACCTTGATTGTTAAGAACAGAGTGGATTTTAGTCAGAAAGAGTAAAGGCAAAAAGACCAGTTAGGCAGCTACTACCAAGTGGGAGATGATTAGAAATATTCTAAATGGCAATTTTTTTTCACATTTCAGTATCACCAAATTATTTTTTAAAACAACAAACAGGGTAAATATTACCAACTCCTTTGACAGATGGGAAAAAAGTGCACTATTAATTTAGAGGTGAAAGTTGAGTCCAGGATTCAGTTTTTTTGTTTGTTTTGTTGTTGTTGTTGTTGTTGTTTTGCTTCCAAAGAAACTTATAGTTGCATATAAGTCAAATCAAAGCATATTACACAAGCTGAATAGCATTTTATAGGCTTAACCACTGAAATATTTTACAAATTGTAATATGTTGAATGCAAAGAGTTAGTAGACCAAGGTGAGGCTCCCATAGACACTGGGCAGAGACTTCCACTTAAAGTCTTCATGTTTATGCCGCCCAGAGTGGATATGGGTGTCTATGAGCTCCAAAGGAGTGGTGCCATGGCAACCTCCCCTGCCCACAGCACTGCCCTCTCTCCTCTGTCATCCAGTGTAGATGTGACTTTGCCTTCACCCCAATTCATTGTTTTGATGAAAGAATCATATCCTTTTTTTCAAATGCTTCTCTTGATTCAGAATGGCTTTGGAATGGGGAAAACATTCCAGTATTGTTGCTCATTTAAAACTAACATTTTTGCCTGGGGTAGAGTGAGAATGAAGATTAACTGTGAAAGAAGAGGGAGGGTCTTAGTGGGATGATGAAGATGATCTAGAACTGGATATGGTGATGATGGCACAACTTGGCATATTTACTAAAAATCATTACATTGTATACTTAAAGTCGGTGAATTTAGTATGTAAATTATACCTCAATAAGGTTGTGTTTAAAAAAGAGAAACCTAACAGAAATAAAGGTACCTCAATTCATGTGAAAGATTGAAAATCAAATGAGAGGCAGGGATTTATAAATTGATAATATGTTTCCAAAATTCACAAAATATCTTTCAAAACAGATTGGTTTCAAGAAGAAAAAAATGGTTTTAAACAAACATCAAACTATGTGCGGCAAATTAAATATTTATGTGTGAATAGATGCAAAGTGTTTACTTTTATTTATGAAATTTTCAGTGTCACTTTTTATTAATTACTTCAGTGATAGAGCTTATATTTTTAGATTGAAAAAATGATATTTAATATCATAAAAAATAGTAAATAAAAGCACCTGGCTCTTTTAAATTGGTGAGTTCATTTTTGACTCAAGCCAAATGTAACATATCCATTACCCAACTGATATTAAAGGGTATTCTTCACGGAAGCAGCCAAAATGCAAAGAAACAGATCACAAATGACAGAAATGGAGGAAAGCAAACAGCTGGACATAGAGATCAAAACCACGATTATAAGGTTTTTCAAAAATTTTCTAGAAACCACTGATAAACTTACTGAGACCCTCAATAAATCTAAGCATACACTGACTAAAATAAAGAATATTATACAGAGTTCCATCAACAGACTAGAGGAACGCAAGAATCAAGTCAAAGATTTGAAATACGAAAAAGCAAAAAACACCCAACCAGATACGCAAAAAGAAAAAAGAATCCAAAAATATGAAGACAGTGTAAGGAGCCTCTGGGACAACTTCAAGCGTACCAACATCAGAATTATAGGGGTGCCAGAAGAAGAGAGAGAGCAAGATATTGAAAACCTATTTGAAGAAATAATGTCAGAAAACTTTTCCTACCTGGTAAAAGAAGTGGACTTACAAGTCCAGGAAGTTCAAAGAATCCCAAACAAAAGGAATCCAAAGAGGACCACACCAAGGCACATCATAATTAAAATGCCAAGAGCAAAAGACAAGGAGAGAATCTTAAAAGCTGCAAGAGAAAAGCAGTCAGTTACCTATAAGGGGGCACCCATACAACTGTCAACTGATTTCTCAACAGAAACTTTGCAGGCCAGAAGAGAGTGGCAAGAAATATTAAAAGTGATGAATAGCAAGAACCTACAACCAAAATTACTCTACCCAGCAAAGCTATCATGTAGAATTGATGGTCAGATAAAGAGCTTCACAGACAAGAAAAAGCTAAAAGAGTTCACCACCAAACCAGGATTATATGAAATACTGAAAGGTATCCTTTGAGAAGAGGAAGAAGAAGAAAACGTAAAGGTAAAAATTATGAACAAGAAATACATATCTATCAACAAGTAAACCTAAAAATCAATTGAATAAAAAATCTGATGAACAGAATAAACTGGTGAGTAGAATAGAATCAGAGGCATAGAAAGGGAGTGGACTGACAAATTTTGGGAGGAAAAGGGTGGTGGGGGTGTGGGAAGAGACTGGACAGAAATCATACACCTATGGAGGAGACAGTGGGGGGGGTAAGGGCAGAGGATGGGGTAGGAACTGCGTGGAGAGGAACTATGGGGGGAGGGAAGAGGAACAACTGTAATAACCTGAACAATAAAGATTTTTAAAAAATAAATAAAGTAACCATTTATTAAAGTCTAGTCCTATTTTGTGTCATACATAATGCTAATCCTACCTAATAAAAGAGTAATATGCAAATTAACTGTCACTCTCTCACTCTATTACAAAGATGGCAGTGGCCACGGAGCTAGAGTGAGCAGGAGGTTTGGGTTGCCCCAGCAATGGAGGAAGCCAAGCTTCCTGCCTGCTCTGGCCGGCCCTGAGCTCCGCTCAAGGCTACAAAATTTCAATTATAGAAGATAAATAAATCCCAGATACCTGAAAACAGCCCTCAGGCTCTCACCCAGGCTGGTCAGGCACCCAGTGAGGACCCCCACCCTGAAGGGAATGTGGCCAGACTACAAACAACCCTCAGTCCCTCATGCAGGCTGGCCACACCACCATTGGGTAAGGGTTCCCATTTGGGGGCTTGACCAGCCTGCAAACAGCCCTCAGCCCCTCACCCAGACTTTCCAGGAACCCCAGCAGGACCCTCACCCTGATCTGGGACACCCTTCAGGGCAAACCAGACAGCTCCCACCCATCACCAACCCTCTATCTTATATAATAAAAGGGTAATCTGCAAACTGGCCCTAAGAACAGAACGACTGGGAGTCATTGGTCACTATGACACACACTGACTACTATGGGGCAGACACTTAATTCAGGGAATGACCCTGGTGGTCAGTGCACTCCCACAGGGGGAGCTCTCCTCAGCCACAAGCCAGGCTGATGGCTGCCAGCACAGCAGTGGTGGCAGGAGCCTCTCTTGCCTCCTCAGCAGAGCTAAGGATGTCTGACTGCTCCCCACTAGCAAGTGGACATTCCCCAAGGGTTCCTGGGCTGCCAGAGGGATGTCTGACTGTCAGCTTCGGCTAAGGTGACCAGACGTCCTGCTTTTGGCGGGACAGTCCTGATTTTTAAGAATTTTTCCCACATCCCGCAGCATTTAAAAAAAGTCCAGATTACTCTTTGTAATATTTTAATTAATAAAAAGAAAAAATAATAACCCTCTCCCCGGTCAATGGTGTACCACTTTAAATCTGGTCACCTTAGCTTAGGCCCATTCCCCCGGGGAGCTGGCCTAACCCAGCAGGTGGACATCCCCTGAGGGGTTCCAGATTGAGAGAGGGCACAGGCAGGGCTGAGGGACCCCTCCAACTGGGCCTCTAGTCATTTTATAAAGCACCAGATTTAACTTCACAGAAACCTTCATATTGTGTAATGAGTTCATATTTATTTTTCTAATTGGATTACATCATTGTGAACTTAGAAAGCTTTAAAATGAGGTTGATAAACTGCTTTTAAGAATTCTTCAGAGATAATAAAGATGTTTTTCAAGAATAGGGTTATCATGTAATTTATTTTACAAAGTAGAACTCTGTTAATATTTTTAGTGTAGAAGGCATAAACAAAGACTATCTTGAGCAAACTGAGACATATGATCCCCTTTCTCAAAACTGGAGGTAAATAGTATACCAGAAATAGAAAAGTGTAGTGATATTCTTTCTCAAACTATAACCCAGGCAATTTTGATGTAAAACTGCCAGACAGTAAATACAGAAAAGATTATTCACTAGATGTTTAGTAAAGATAAACATGTTTCCAAAGGCCAAGTTGTGCAATTCCAACTTGGATGTCAACTGAGGTAATACTACCCCTTAATATAAAGATAACTTTTATTTAGTCCACATCTTGTGGAAAACCTCAAGCACCTGACAAGATTTCTGGGAACTGCAAAGTTTACACTGTCTTGGTCATCTCTGATTTCAGGTTTCTGACTCCAAATTTCTGTCTGCTAGGATCCCTTTTCTTCCATTATTCTCAAAGTAGTTCTTTATCTCTGCACTGGAATTCATGCAAAGAGAGAACTGAACCATTTGCTTTAGTTTTAACCAAAATAAACTAATAGATCCCAAAATCAAGAATGCAAACACACTAGCAATTGTAGTAGTAACAGCAGCAGCAGTAGTAGTAGAAGTAGGAGTAATGATAATGATAATGTATTTAATAAATTTATTACTGGTTGATTATGCCTAAAGAACATAACAATGAAATTGATTTCTACCTAATACTGAGTTTTAAGAGATTGAGTGAGCTATTGACGCTAAGCCTATTTGAGAACTCAGACCACTTCAATTTTTGGTTGAATATATCAACAAAAGGGATACAGTAAATATGAATACATATTCATATAGATAAATGACTATATCTATAGGTAAATATACCTATTAGAAATTCGCATTGGATATGTGTATATTGCATATATACACATTTTTCAGGTGATTCAAAGAATACTTAAAACAAAAATCTTGATCAAAAACAAATCAAGAAATGAGCAATGGTCTATTTTGGTTCTGTCAGTATAATATACACTTATAGCCATTTATTAATAAACTAGAGGCCCGGTGCACAAAAATTAGTACACTCAGGGATGTCCCTGAGCACGGCCTATGCCCTCTAGCAATCTGGGACACCTCAGGAAATCAGGCCTAAGCTGGCACCCAGACATCCCTTTGGCAGCCTGAGGGCCCTCAGGGGATGTCCACTTGCAAGCAGGAAGCAGGCCCAAGCTGCAGTTGGACATCTTAGCTCTGCTGAGGAGGTGGGAGAGGCTCCCGCCACCTCTGCTGTGCTGGAGGCTGGCAGCCTGTCTTGTGGCTGAGGAGAGCTCCCCCTGTGGGAGCGCACTGACCACCAGGGGACGGTTCCTGCATTGAGCATCTGCCCCCTGGTGCTCAGTGTGTGTCATAGTGACCAGTCATTCCCAATGGTTCTGCTGCTAGGGTCCATTTGCATTTTACCCTTTTTTATATAAGATAGAGGCTTGGTGCATGGGTGGGGGCCAGTTGGTTGGCCCTGAAGGGTGTCCCAGATCAGAGTGGGTTTCCCACTGGGGTGCCTGGCCAGCCTGTGTGAGGGGCTGATGGCTGTTTGAAGGCTGGACACAGCCCCTTCAACATGGGTGTCCTTCCCCTGGGGTGCCTGGCAGCCTGGGTGAGGGGCTGAGGGCCATTTTCAGGCTGGCCACATTCCCTTCGAGGTGGGTGTCCCCCCCTGGCATGCCTGGCCAGCCTGGTGAGGGGTTGAGGGCCGTTTTCAGGCTGGCCACATCCCCTTCAGGGAGAGGGTCCCTGCTGGGGTACCTGGCCAGCCTGGGTGAATGGCTGATGGCTGTTTGCAGCAAGGCTGGTTGGAAGCTGATACCTGGGATTTATTTAACTTCTAAAGTTGAAAGTTTGTTGCTTTAACCAAAATTTAAATGGGTGGTACGGCAATATTATGCAATAGCACAATATAAATTTTGAGTCCTGTGCCTTTGCATTTAAATTCTAGCTCTGCCACTTGATCACTGAGAACTAAGCTAAACAATTACCCCCTCTACCCCCACACCATCTTCAGTATCCTAATTTGAAATGTTGAGGTCATAATAGCTACAAGTCATAATGCTATTATGATTTAAAGAAATGACATATGTAAGAAAAGTTTGTGTGTGGCACATAATAAGTGTTCAATAAATGACTACTATTTAGAAGAGAAAAAAAAACAGCCGCTAAATTCTTAGGCCATTATAAACCTACTAGGGGCTCTGTGCACGAAATTCATTGTTTGGCATTTTGTACCCATTGCCTTAATTGTGTGCTTTTTTCCATTATTTTACTAGTTTTTTTAGAGAACACATGTATCTCATCTCTAGGATATAGGAAGGTCTTGAGATGAAGTCATGGAAAGGACTATCACCTTCTAGTTAAGAGAACTGCTTTCAAAAGGCAGCTTTACTGTTTGTCAAAATATGACCATAGAAATTTCACTTAACCTCTATGGTTTTCAGCTTCTCACATGTAAAATAAGGGGAAATCATTTTTATATCCTTTCTAGCTAAGAGAGGAGAGAGAGAGAGAGAGAGAGAGAGAGAGAGAGAGAGAGAGAGAGAGAGAAATACAAAGATAGAAAGACAGAGAGTTAGGAGGAGGAGCAGAAAGAAGAGGAGGAAAGAAAGGAAGACTTGCCTAACATTTTCTAAATAATTTAATTGCCAATTACTAAGGCATTCTCTTAGTGTTAGAATTTTTTAACCATATTTTCTCTTTTCTCCTGAAGAGGATCTTTGTGTTCTAATAGATACAACTGCCTCTCTTTCCAAGTTTTTTGTCTAAAAAAGCATGATGGAGCTGGACACTAATTTTATGCCTGGTAAAACTGTTCTGAGATATAAAATGGTTCTGGAAAGATGGCATCGATGACAATACATATATGTATAATCACATAGTTTCTGCATCCATTATTACAAATAGTCAATCAAGATGTCTAATGTGTTTATGAAAGATATTTAAAACACAGATTTAGTTCCACATATTTCAATGTAGTTTCAAAACAGTCTGTTTATTATGTTAAAGAAAGTACTTGGACAGCTAGCATTTGTTATAGCAAGAGTTTCCCTGTAAAGTCAGAAGATTGAATGCAGGAAATAAATTATCAACCAGTTAGTGTGTGTTTTTTTCCAAGTCTTACTCATAACTTCCCTAGCTGTCATTTCATATAACCATACTTTACCTGTAAATTAAGCTCTCCTTTTATCAAACTCAGCTGGGGGTTATTATATCAACTTTAATGCCTCTCTAAAAATGGTACTAAATGTGGATTTATATCACAAATGGAAAATCTGAGAATGAAGGACATTTTCCATGTGGCAGTCTCATAAAACTATCACTTTTAACAAACAACTCCAACTCGAGAAATTTGCAAAAATCTTTTAAGCACATTCATGGTCTTAAGAGGAAGTGCTAACGTGGAGTCTGTCTACCCTGGTGCAGCTGCTTGGTTTATGAAAGCATAAACAACCTGACTCATTCGAGGGAAGTCATAATTACCACATGGAGTGTTAAACGTACAGACACTTCGTAAGGACTAATGCAGTAGCTTAAATTATAGTCATTATGCTATCCCCACTCCCCAATCCTGCCTGAATGCCTGCTGAGGGGAAAAAGTCCCCTATTCAGTACCATTTACAATCAACTCCATTGCATCTTGAACGTAAATATACACGAAGACACTTTCTGAAAAGAGGTATACAAAGACTGATTGGCACGGTAAGATAACTGGCTACGTCCTCAGATGTTTGATAACGGCATGCGCAGAGCACACCTACTCTCAGCCTTGCATTATGTTGCAGAGGAGGTCTGTTAAAGGGCCAGGCCCTTTAAGGTTGCACAGTGGGGTGGGAGACACAAACAGCGAAACATCTGAAATAACTGTAATGTAACCGCTTAAAATATGATTCAATGAAATAGTAAGTACTGTGCTCCTAATAATCAATAGTAAAAACACTACTATACATATAATGAAAGGGGGGAGAAAGCAAGCAAGCAACCTTTTTATTATCTGTAATCCAAAGAAGTGTTTATTAACATGTCCTTCCATCAGTTGTCCAAATTGGCCACTTGGTGTCTTAAATGGCAATTAACCTTTCGTCAGCACCTTTGTTCATCCATACTCTAACTTGTGTTTTGCATCACAATACCTGAACACATCTCAAAGAATCTTAACTATTTCATTAAGGAAACCATTGATATTTTTATACAATACTAGAAGCGACTTATCTAATGCTTAATGGATGCTGGGCACTATTCTAAAGACTCTAAATATACCAACCCATTTAACCTTATCGAACTATTAGAGTCACTGTTACTCCTATTTTGCAGTTGAGTGTGCTGAAACACAGAATGTTTAAATTGCCTAAAGTCACACATAAAAGAATCAGAACTCAAGTACCCTAGACTTTATGGTCCAAACTACTGTAATTTTCAAACAATAAAATGATATCAGAGCTAAACTTTGAGATGATATTGTGGCATCTAAGTGTTGTATATATCACATAGGCAGAAAACTGGACATAGGACTGTTAATTAAAGAAGCATAGTCATATTCCATGAAAATAATACATATAACAAAGGATATGAAAGTGATTTCAAAGAATTAGGTGACTAATTGGATATGGAGAAGAGAGGAGAAAGGATTTCAGCTTTGGGAAGATATCTTAATAAAAATACAGATGATTAAAAGAAAATCAGAGTGGAAGAAAGAGAAAATCACATTCAAACTTCCTATTACCAGGGAGAGGAAATCTCATGTTGTATACACAAAGCAGAGTTAGCCATGCTGTATATATCCGCTGTCTTCCTGGGTTCTGTTTCTTAGGTGGTTAGGTGTTTATTAGAAACAAATTCCAAAAAGCATTGTCAGAGATACTCTATTCCTCTGGAACAATTTGCAGTTTCATCTGTACATATGTATTTAACCTTAAGGAACTTTGCTGACATATAAGTATGTAACATTCTTCAAGCTAAATGTTCAATGGAGAAGGGTCAATATGGCTTGCTGTCCTGGGACATAATCCATCACATCCCTCTTTAATTCCTCTACACAAAGTCAATTGATTCTGGCTGTTGGAAATTATTATAGGGCTGAAAAGAAGCAAGGCTAAGTGAATCACAAAGGTGGAAAAACCAGCCATCAGAGCAGAAAGCCCTGTCCAGGTAGCCAGGTGGTCTGCAAATGCCTCCTAGCACTTTTTCTTCCAGTTGGCATATAACATCTGTTTCTAAAGTGAAATGGTGTGAAAAAAATGACACAAGTGGTAAGCACTGACATATGCAGGGGAAAGGAAGTGATTTATTTTATATGAAGATTGTTACTGTTGCAAAAATAAAAGCATAACCTGAATATGTCTCTGTAAGACCTGTATAATATGTGTGTGTGTGTTTAAGAGAAAGTTGTATATTTTTATTAAATCATAACACAAAAAATACAGAACTCTGAAAATCTAATTAGCACAATGAATAAAAACAGGAGGCCTATAAAAATTATTTTCTGAAATAAGGGCAAGATTCTACCAAGAGTTTAGAAATAAGAAAGGAAGGAGTGGAACCTAGAAATTATAAATTATTCATTTGCATCAGCTAGAAATGGTATGTGTGAAAGAATAAATCTGTACCTGCTAAGAGAAAAATATAATGAAAATATTTAAAAAGAAATGCTAAATTGTAAATGATTAATATATTAAATTTGGTAATAAAATAGTTACCTTTGGGGATTACTGAAAATGACAGCACTTCTGACTGAAGTCAGTATCAATTATAGAATGAGTTTATAGAATTAGTTTATAGAAAACAGGGAAAGACAGGTAATGTGGGATAAAGGTTGATCTTTACAGTTTGAAAGGACTATAGGTATCAACCAGTTCATTCCCTGTTTTTACAAATAAAATCACAAGTGTCATGGAGGGGAAGTAACTCTCCCAAGATCATAGAGCTAGCACTGTCAGAAAGCAGGGCCAGCTTGGGGGATTTTTTTCCCCAGCAATAATAAACGGAGAACTGTCTTAGGAACTATGATAACAGGGGTATAATATTGTCATATTTCCAGCATGAAAGTGAAGTGGGTAAATAATTAAGCACCCAGTAGAAATAGAGACAATAATTCATTTACAATAAAGGTATGAAGAGTATACTCGGCTACAGAGGATAAGTGAGGATCAAAATAAGAAAGTGAGCCAAATGTCAATAAGTCATCAAAAAAGCAAATGTGATAACTTAGGGAATAATTTATGAAGTTCCTCTAATGAGAAATAAGCTCCTCTAAAACCTGAGGAAACACGAAAATCATTGGTATAATATCATTGGTTAGACACAAGGGAGGTAGCCAAGTAGTTACTTACAGTTTTACTTCCCTTTCAGAATAAAAAGGACAACAATAAAATTTAAGTTGAGTTTCCTAAGGAAAACATTGTTAATACATTATTTTTAAAAATATTTATCTGGCAGAGATGGGAGAGAGACAGGAAGAAAGGACAATTATCTCTTTGAAGGTATCAGTTCAAAATTAGAAATCGTTGAAATAAAGAGAAATAAGCAGTATGCAAAAAAGATATCAAAGATTATTTCCTTTTTATGTAAGTTCTTATTTATAGGGTAAAACATGGATCAAAAATCTTATCGTTAGATTTATCAGATGGAACATTTGGGATAACCACTCTGATGTCGTAAATCTCCTCCGTGTCCCTGGCCCTCTTGCGGCATCTGTCCTATGCTGCTGCTCCCACTTTGCATCATCCCTTCATACATCTGACCCCTGCCCTCCACAGAACCACATCTCTTTATCATGGTGCTTAACTCACAGTGACTATCTCACAATGCTAAATTATTAAACTTCAGAGTACCTTTGCATCATGGGAATAATACTGTTACACAATGCACATGTGATAATAGTACTTGTCACACATTTGTGGCAAACGGGATGAGGTAGTATTACCATACAGGGCAGCAGATGCAAGAGAGAGAAGTCTTCTACATACTGTCTTCAGAAGGAATGCTGCCAGAGTTTACGCAAGTGCTTTCAAGGTAGGGGAAAATAAATGAAAAGCAGACTTTCTCCCTCACAAAATCGCCAGTGGGTAAGGCAAAGGTTCAGAAAAACAGGAGGTTTCTAATATATTAACCACCCATTCAATGTCTGGCAGCAATTAGGAAAATAAACAGGATCCTGAGTCGAATTAACAGCACCAATTAAACTTTCTTGCAAATGCATGTATATCCATAACTGGTGGGGCAACATCTGGAACATAATTCACAAAAATGATGTCTGATATTTCTTATATTCTCAAGGGAAACAAATTAAAAATGAGTAGGAGATATGAGCTGTGTACCAAAAGAGAAACAGGTTCTGATTTTTTGCCAGAACTTTAAACAAAAGTCAGATAGAACTTGTTTAAATGTTGAAAAGGTATAATTACCTTATTAGTCTCTTTTTATAATCAAAGAGCTGTTTCTAAATATGTGCTAAGACACAGAAATTTAAAAATTACATTTAAGCTAGATACTAGAACTTTATAAAACTGAAAGTGAGGTAAGGATATTGCACTTAATATAACACATGGAAAACTTGACAGAAACAGTATTCATGAAATCATATAAAATCCATAATATTTTCAGCATTTTTTTATTTATTGAAGCCTTTGATGAATTTTTTAATATAAGGAATCCACTCTAATAAAATAATTCCTCTTTTTATTTATTTCAGCTGCATGTTAGGAATTCAATTTATGAATATGTTGTATTAAGCTATTGTAAATCATTATTTTTGAAGTTTGCAAAACATATCCCTTATAGAAATCAAAGTAATGGTAGTTTTATTTCTGGAGTCCAGAATCTCAGTGGTCTCTTTAATCTTATGTGCCTGGAAATATAGTATCTATTGCACTATTCTAATGACAACTAACCAACATATGAATTTTTCTTTACTTAAAAAATGCATTCCAAATTCTAATTTCTATAATACTATCAAAAGTAAAAATATATTTAAAAATTAGAAAAAATAAATTTTAAAAAGCGGCTAGGAAAACCTTTTCTTTTCACAAAACACTCCCACACAACCCAAAAAAGAAGGATCTTTCATTAAAGAGTTTATCACTGAATTCATTTTCAAAAAGGAAGGCACTTCTTTAAGACACTCTTTTATTCAAGTGAAGAGGGAGAAGATGCAAGAGAAGATGGAGGAATCTACCTGACCAGGACTTTTCAATGCAATAGTGTGTTCAACAAACTTGTAGTGACTGCTTACTAGGTAAACAATCCTGGGGAAGGCATTATGCTGCTCAAGGAAAATAATGATCAATTAAAAGGGAGGGAGCCTGCCCCGAATCTATTGTAGTCTGGAAATAGAGCAGGCGTGTACAAATACTCTGATAGAATGTATTCATGCCTAGTTAGCTTTAGCTAAACAAAGGAGCACCTTAAATGCAATGCTAAAAAGACGGAAGTTTTATTCTGTAGACATCAGGGAGCCATCAGAAGTCTCACTTGTGTTTGTTTCGGGGCAGCAAAGTGACTAAAGATAGGTTTTAAGAAAAGTTCTTTAAAAACCCAAGCAAGCTGGGGGTGGTCAGTGGGACAGATTTAAGTTTAGGAAGAGCAGTCCTATAAACATAAAATAGTGTAGGCCAAATAAGACTGTAAATCATTGGATTTTAGAGACAAGTAGAAATATGAAGAAATTTTAAAATAGTGGAAAAGATTGAGCTAATTCTGATGGACAGACAAACAGCAATAAGGTAAAGATGAGCCTGTATTAATCAGAGAATGGCAATAGAAAGAGTTGGGTTGGTTGGGAAAATGAGGCATTTAATAATAAAGTAATTCACTTAAGATGTTAGTAAAATAGAGTTGATGATAATTGTAGGAGTT
>PVJC01001967.1:0-85098 GCA_004026665.1 Murina feae | reverse complement strand
AATCCATTTTTATATATGTCATTCTTTTTTAAAATAAAAAATTAATAACCACATATTTGTACTCCTAATTTTTGTTAATCAATTTAGTCATTAAAATCCAAAAGCACAGGAGATATTTTTCTGTAAAGTAATGCAGTTGGAGTCCAAGATTCTTTCTACAGTGCTCTTTTATCATGGAAATATTCTAGGAGAATTAACATGTTTCATTAATACTTAAAGTTTTCTTATCAGTTCCCAACTGGATGACCTAGGGCATTTAAGGATTAGAATGTTTTGGAGGATAAAGGGAGAAAGAGAAAAGGGTCACCTTAACAGGAAGTAGAAGAATACGCACAATACAATTATAATTTTACCAAAATGCCACACTTAAGTGCTGCTTAGTAGTTCAATTTGGTTTTTTAGTAGTTCAACATTTTTAACCTTCTGTTTCTACTTGAACAAAAACCCAACAATATACTTATTCGAACTTATTAGCCTCTATTGTAACTACTGGAAATTAGAGTTACAGAGGTGAAAGTTGAAGGATCCAGTCCAAGAAAGTCAGTTAAGACAGAAAAGTCAGAGCAGAGATTCAGTTATCAACAATGTGGACCGAATTAGAGGGAGCCAGAATTCGGTATAAGGAAGACATACTTGAGGAATGAGCAGGCAAGCAAGATGAATTCCATCTACAACCATGGTTAAGGACAAACAGTCAACGTCAAGTATATTCATGGTGAGCAATGAGTGTAAGTGCAGGTCAGAAGTCAGTTAAGTAAATGAAACACAAAAGAAATGCCCTGGGAAACATAGTCAGGATACCATCTCCTAGTGAACTGCCCAGACGAAGATAGACTTTATGAAGATCTAGAGAAGAAAACCAAGAAATGTACTCAGGTAAAATGGAATGAAAAAGCAATCCAGGTAACTGTAGCACATGGCCTGGCAACCAGTCAGAGTAAGTAAGACCAGTAATGTAGCTGGCTTCATTCAGAACCTACATTTTTCTCATTGGAAGCTGAACTATTTCTGTAACCCAGAGTGGGCTTTGACATTAAGGAAAGGTGATTCAAGTTATAGAGAACAGAGGAGATTATAACAGAAATGAACAATGGTTTCAAAATTGAAACCACATTGCAGTTCATTCGGGCACCTAGAACAAAGATTAGAGACAATGACTGGGGAAAGTTTTGAGGACCATTAATCCAAGATAAAAGATTTCTGTATTTTACTCAAGTTGTAAATTCTTTATATATTTTCTATTCACGAAAAGAATTGACATCAAAATATAAGAACTCCAAGACCAGGATGGAGAAGAATGAGGAAGCATCTTAACGGCATGGGGAGATATTATATATTACAAGAATCCCACAATATCTTCTAGGCCCTGAGCTATTGTAGGAGGGGGAAAAATACAATAGAAAAATGTATTTGGGAAATATCCTAATGTGCTGATTGCATTGACTAGATGGACAAAAATAAAATAAAAAGTGTATTTGGGAAATATCCTAATGTGCTGATTGCATTGACTAGATAAAAAATAATAATTTTTTTTTTCCACTGGGAGCCAGATGTTTCTATAAAAACTTTTCTATAAAAGTATTCAAGAAAACAATAGAGTTGACTGTGGTTAAGCATACGTACTTTCCCCCAGAAAATACCCCTTAAAGAAGTCCCTCCCAGTATTAAAGATTTCCTCTTAGCTTAACCCCTGAAAGATAATACCCCTTTGAGTTGATTGAATTCAGAAGGCCTCAAAAGCTCTCTCTATCCCCCTAAATAAATATTATCTTCATTGAAGTTATAACTTAAACATACAAAATTTGTCTTTTAGTGTACTTCAACATGATATGCTATAGTGCAATAAAACATAAGAAATACTGCATTAAGAATTGCCTTGTGCTCCCCCCAAAAGTCCAAATTATTTGATTTTCTTGATATTGCAGACGAAAAATTGATAGAAGAAAGAATAAAGGGAAAATAAAATGTATTGACTATCTGCTCTGTAATAGGCAGGCTGTTAAGTCACTTCTACTTATCTTAATGTATTCCTCATATCTCATTTATACTTCATTTATTCCTAGGTGAACTATCTCATTTATTCCTCATTAGCCATTTCTGCATGCATCATCTCATGTATTTCTCATAACTGCCTGGGGGTCAGACGTTTTATTCAAATTTTATAGCAATAATAACTGAGGCTCAGATATATTAAATAACAAGTGAAAAAGTCAGAGTTGATGAGTACCAGAGAGAAAACATTAACCTAGACTAGGTGGACCTCAAAATCTGTGCTTCTCTAATATTTGGCTATATTTTAGAAATCAACTCTCCAAAGCAGGCATTTGTACATTATGACTAACATGAATATGAGGTAATATTCTGTATCACCCTCATAGTTAATATTAGGAAAATACTATAACCAAAATAAACTTAATTTTTGATGCTTTCCCAATTCATTTCTTTCTTACTTCTACCAGTTCAAATAATTCCCCTTCCACAAAGTATTTCCTGAATTTTGCTGCCTGCCTCTACCTACGCCTCTCCTCTACATTATACACATACCTCTTTGAAGACCAGTATTATTAGTTAAGTTAAGATTAGGTTTGGCTGCATAAGTCCAAATGGTATGCTTAAATAAGATAAGAGTTTCTTTAAGTCTCATTTGAAAGTTCAGTCCACCCATGCCCCAAACTTTTTCTATAGTTCTTTCCTACTATCCCTAGTATGTACTAAGGTATTTTAGAGCAAATTGCAAATTTGATTCTGTTTACTACCATTCCATATAAAGCAAATGCATATCTAAATCCTCAGTGTATAGTTCTCAGAAGAATTTTAAAATCATAATTAACAATCAATAATAATAATAAATATTTATTTAAGGAAAAAACAACAACATATTTGACTGTGAGACCTGAGGGAACCTCTCCCTCAGGAGACCTAAGAGGCCCTCCTTACAGGGAAAATCCTATAAAATAAAAGGCTAATATGCAAATGGACTGAATGACCAGTCACTATGATGCACACTGACCACCAGGGAGCAGACACTCAACACAGGAGCTGCCCCCTGGTGGTCAGTGTGCTCCCACAGAGGGAGTGTCGCTCAGCTAGAATCCAGGCTCATGGGTGGCAAGCACAATGACGGTGGCAGGAGCCTCTTCTGCCTCCACAGCAGCGCTAAGAATGTCCAACTGACGGCTTAGACCCACAGGGGAGTGGTCCTAAGCCATCAGTTGGACATCCCCTGAGGGCTCCCAGACTGTGAGAGGGTGCAGGCTGGGCTGAGGGATCCACCTGAGTATACAAATTTCATGCACCAGGCCTCTAATAGGACTATAATAAATTATGTGCTCAATCACATTCCTACAGTACATTTAGAACAGACTTCCAGAGGTCTGTTCCTGGGAAGTTCCTCAATGAAGGGCAATGGCTTTCACCAAACTACATCTCAATGAAAGCCAAAACACTGTGCTCCAAAATCATGATGCTTTAAAGTGCTAAATTAAACCAAGACTGAAAAATAATGGAGCTGGAATAGCAACTGTTTTCTCCTCAAAACTCTTTTAACATCTTAATTCTTGAGGTTCACTGATTCGGGAAACCTAGTTTGGAAAGCATCGTTTTAAAGCTGTATGTATATATATTTGACAATCATTTTCTAGACAATCTTTAGGACAAGTTTTTCACAACTAACCTTCAGATAAATATCCAGTAGCAAAACTCTGAGGTTGTACTCTACATGTGGATTACCATATTCTGTATTATTAATTTAGTCTGATTACTTTTACTTGACAGGGTGCTAAAATAGGATCATGTTGGTTCTGACCAGTTGAAGGTATCACCAGGGCTTCAGCCTATATAAATGATCACCCTACTTCCCTGTAATAATTGATATAATTTAATATGATGAAACAGGAGTGCCATCTTCCAGAATAAAAGACATCCCAAAGAAGTATGTTTTTAAAAAGAGTCATATAGTCCCTGTGGCTAAAGGAAGAAAGCTTCATAAAGGTACTAATCTATCTCAGAAGTTGGTTACTTTTGTTTGTTAAGATTAAAATTAACAGGATCTTAAGGCACTTCTTGGTAACAAAGCAATCTCCAGCAGCTGAACAAACAGGTTTGCTAGTGGAAGAACTCAAAGATCCCAAGCTTCCCAGAACTGCACTCACGTTTCCACAGTCAGGCAGCAAGTGACAAGCACTACTCATCCAAACAACAACAAAGAAAGAACACCGACTTCATTCACTTTGATGTCCTTATGTCAGGTGAAGTGACTGTGACATAGTTACTATGAATAAGGTGGGAACAGTTCACAGACTAGTCACTGAAAAATCGATGAGGTGAGAGCAGATAGGTTAGTACTTTTCATTTTTGACCTGCTCTTCCTAGACCCAAAATTAAACAATTAGCCGCATGATCCTATCCTTCCTGCCACAGCCCTCACCACCCCTTCAGTTCTCACTGCTTCCTAAGATACTGGTTCAAATCTAAGCAAACAAATACTAGCTTTTCCTTCCACACCATCTAAACTCTCCCACGTATTTTCTAGTCATGTCACATGGACAGAACTGGCCTTAGGCAAATAGTACCACCAACATTTTCTGAAAAAATCCATTTTAGGATTGCAAAAATAATTTGGAGTGATTCATAATAATCACCATTGATCTTAGTAATTGATGCCCTGAGCTGATACTTTCAGGAACCTGAAGAAAGTGGATGACTTATTGAAATGATATGCAATAAGAATAAAAAAATATATTGGTTTCTGCTCCACACACCAAACTAGTCATTTAAGAGTACTAGTTAGGAGTAAACTAGTTGACAAATAAACCAGTTCTCATCAAATAATTCTTGGGAGTTTACCAAAATTATCAAAGTATCTTTACATGTACGCATTATATGCGCATTGCCGGTTACTTAGGAGATTATTTAGGGGGATTTGCAAACAGTTTATTATCCTCATTTCCTCTCTTAGTACCTAACTTCCACATACTGTTTTAAGGCATTAGTTGTTCCTGTACTTCGAGGTCTTCCCCATCATTAGCCCATTGTGACATGATCCTCTTTGTTCCCCTAGTAATTCATAAATTATCTTCATCTTCAGAAGCCCTCACTCAGAAAAATGACCAGTACTTTTCAGTTGTGTTCCTAACCATCATATTGGTTATCTCCTTAAGTTTAAAAATAATCATAATTGAAGTTACAAGTTTGAATTGGTCCTTCTCAGAACTTGTTGCTGCTGGTTCTTATTTAGAAATATTAGTTATGGGAAGAATAACATAAATGTAAATTGTTGTTTCAGAGGGGTGGCCAGAGGACGTTCCTGCTCATAAAGCCTGAATTATGCCAGGTATCCACTAATTTAAACTATAACCATTTTTTATGTAATTAAAATGTTCATAGGGTATAGACATAGGAATCAATCATGTGGTCTAACTTTCTTGCTCATCAGAGAAAAAAAAACAATAATAAAGAAAGGCCTTCAGCATTTCACATGTCAGGTATTTTTGAAGTTATGAATGTAAAAACAATAATTTCCCTTTGGAGCAAGATTATGCTTTGCTATTGTGGTAATAAAAGCAGTGATGAATATCAGAATGAGAAAAAGCTTTCCTAATGGTTCAAGAATAGTTTTCCACAATTTCTGTCTTGCTAAGAGGAGCACAGCATATGAGAAATACATTCAAGTGGAACCTAATCATCTATCAGAACCAAGATAAAATATTGAAGCAGGGTAGAGAAAAATAATTCAGACTTATTGAAGGAAGGCGATCCAAGGTTGGAACCGACTACATGAGGGCACTGAGGGGAGATGTAAAACAGGCTTCCTGAAGTAAAAGCTTCAGAAAAGCTCTCTGTAACTGTTCACAGAGCTTTTCTTATCATGTCCAGATGTCTTTCATTCAAGTTTCTCTAAGCAATTATTGAACCATGGGCTGAATGCTGGGAGGGGCCTGATCCGATAGGAAGCCATATACTCTAAAGGGCACGATGAAACATAGAGGTGGCAGTACAACTGTGTCAGATACAAAGAGAAGCGCAAGACTTCAGCTGACAGTTGCAAGACCATTGAGAAGTGTCTTTCTCATCTCTAAAATTATCTTGACTGGGAACCCAGGAACAATTCTAGAAAAAGCCCAGACATACGACTTTCCCTTTTTCTCCTGTAGCCTTGACCTTGAAATAGTATACAGGATGGCCCCTGAGAACAGTGGATTCACACTGTTTAAAGCAATCACGTTGGGGGAGATATTCTGCCCTTAAGAGATATCTGAAAGCTCATCTTCCTCCTTCTCTAAATTGTCTCTGTACAATTTAGGACTAGAGAGGTTCATTCTATTCATTTTTTCCTGTAACAACTAAGCTACATCCTGTGAGTACAGAGGACTGAGGAATTCCTTGGTCCCTTTATCCTGGTTTTTGTGGTGTGTTTTTTTTTTTTTTCCAGTGGATGTCTGAGACCTTGTTTATTAGCTTATATTTATAAGCTCTGTTCCAAAAGATGGTTTCTTTGAGGTACTCAGCAGACTGCTTTCCTTTCATCTCTACTTTTTTGAGTCATTTCAAAAGCAGCAGAATAACAAGTCAAACCAGTAGGAAAGAGGTTCCTATTCCACTAGCTGGAGATATCTTCATGTTTCCTGGAAGGCAACCTAGATGGTTCAGTGTGAATACTACAACAAAAGGAAGAGAGACTATTTCTTGTCATACCCTCAGACTCACAACAAATTAATCACAGAAGTAAGTAAATCTAGTCATCCAATCTCAAGTGATGCAGATTCTTCTCCTCCTGTTAGTTATGAAAGTCTGACATGGCTTTTTCTCAAGTTAGTCTACCCAGCAGAGCCCAGGTCCAGTCTCGAAAGGAAGCCATGGAAAATTTAGAAGAAATGAGACTGCAATTAGTAATTCACTTGACCTTCTACAGTTATATTTCAAGGATACATAGGAAGACTATAATAGTGAGGTTATCCACACAGTGTCACATGATGCTTAGAAAGAGTCATTTTGTAGGAGATACAGAAGAATTGAAGACAACTGATCATCCAAGTTGTTGCATATTTACAAAGATTACTTGGGAAAAAACTGGCAATAAATGTGAAATGTACCATAAAAAACTATTTCTAATGAAATTGTTTATTGCTTGCCTTAGGAGAAATGTCCAAGATGAGATACTTTTCCAAATGGAAAATGCAATAGTGGTGGTGACATTATTTGCAAATCATTGTAATGTAATTCTATAGGCATATTACTGTACTCCAAAGCAATTTCCTGAATGTACCCAGAAGTAGATTAAAATACGACAAGACACAGTGCCAGGGCTGACCAGCAGCCCCTGAATGACAGATGAACAGATTACTCTGACACAGTGACACAGTTTCACTATGGGGGAGAGGGCTAAGGGATGGCCAGGCTGAAGGAGCCAGACAGCCTCAACTGCCTGCCTTGTTAGGCTTTTATTGGAATTTTTATCTTTAGATACAATCAGTAGAATGAGTAATCTTGGGAGGACACATGTATTTACATTGTCCTCTAGGCAAGGGCATCCAGGGATTAAGCATAAGGATTCCAGTAAACACCCAGTGGTCTGCATATACACAAGCTTGTTTGGAAAGGTCAAGGAATAATCAAGGGCACCATCACTGACATTCTCCTAAGTCTCCCCAAAGTCATATTTCCAATAAACAGGGCAGGTGGCTTCCACACACTTCCCTTTTATCTGAATGTCCTCCTTACAACTTTCCAACCAAGTCTCTTGTGTTCCCTAACAATACAGAACTTCAATCACAGAGTAAAAAGCTAAATACATCCTGGCTGATTTTGCTCAGTGGTTAGAATGCCGGCCCATGAACCTGAAGGGTCATGAGTTCGATTCCTGATCAAGGGCACTTAACTTGGTTACAAATTTAATCCCTGGCTGTGGTCAGGGTTCATATGGGAGGCAATCAATCGATGTGTCTCTCTCACATTGATGTTTCTCTCTCTCTCCCTTCCCTCCCTCCTTCCTCTCTTTCACTCTCTCTGAAAATCAATGGGAAAAAAATATCTTTGGATGAGGATAAAAAAAAATAATTATAAAAATTTAAATACAACTCAATATAAATTGTGTACAATTTAAGTAGATATAGATGTGTAGATATATTGTTCTTAATTTAAATTTGAATATGCTGTATTTAATCTTTATAAATATTAAGTACATCTCTTAGTTGTATCACTAAAGATGTTATTATACATATCTAATGGATTTTTCTATCATATTGGATGTGACATGACCATATATAGAGCTGCTATAATGATCAACTCTATTACTCTTCAAAACTACTTCTCATCTGAAAAAATAAACATTATTTACACTCTCAGTCGGAAGAGTCCCCCTGTACTTCCTTGTTATTATATAAAATTATTTCCACAGCAACACCATCAAACAAAAGCATTGTAATAAAATTCATGTAAAGGCCCATCACTAGATTATTAAGGTATATTATGCTCACTGAAAAGTAATAGATTTTGTATCTGATAAAACTGGGCGTAAGATATTATCAAATTTCTTTTGTTTTCCACGAGGGATGGCAAGATATGGGACTGAGACAAGAAGTTAGTACTCTGGAAATATATGGCAATACTGACTCCAGGCAATCAAAAATCATATGGTAATATTGCTGCTGTGTGGCAGACACCATCTACTGCCTATCTAATTTTTGCCACAACCAGAACCCAATTTTCTTCATTCCCCTCCACATGGCCATAATTTTTAAGTATCTGCTTCCAACAATAACTGGAGGGTGTGAATTGGTCTAAGCCTATTGTGGTAGCTCTCATGCCTCTTCCTGGGAGAGATGGGTTCAGGCATGTGTATGGAATACAATTTTGTGATTTTTCTCCTTTCATGACCTTTGGATGCTGATTTATGAGCTGCGTGGGAAGTTGGTAGCCATGAAGACAGATAATCTCAAGTTAATAACAATTGCACTATCATCAGGTAAAGCTTTGAAGGGAGGGTTGCATTTAAATCAGAGATATGATAGATTCCCTAAGACAACATTTCCACAAAAGTGTTTCTTGTGATACTTAATAAAGATAAAAGGAAGAAAACAGAATCAAGTTTTAACAGAAAAGAAAGAGTCAATAGATGTCACCTCCAGCAGGTCTCTTGCTTTGGCCACAGTTCACTTACCTGTGTCTTTGGCAATATCCTCAATTTAACCAGAGCTACAGAAAAAAAGTAATTTTTCATACCTGTATACATCTCAATTATAAGAGAGATGGCAGCCATGTTCTATGTAGAATGTTAAGTCTAATGCACCAATCACATCTCCTAAAATACAATGTTGAGGAAGATGCTAACACCCAGCCCCAGCCAATGGAAAGGAGATCCATGCTCAGAGATGTCTGCCTGTGCCCAGCAGAGAAGAATGTCACCTAGCTTGCAATTATTTGTCATCTTTGGTTTCATTAATTTCACTAACTGCATAAGATAAGTATTTTATACTTCTATTGAATACAAAAATATCTGGTTGACAAGTATGACTATTTCTAAGTTGAATATGTGCTCATCATTCATATACACATTTAGTAAACTAGAGGCCCGGTGCACAAATTCATGCACAGGTGGCCAGCAATCAGGGCTGATCAGGTCTTGCCCAGTCCTGATTGGGGTCTGCTAGCCCAAAGGCAGCGGGGGGTGGGGGGGAAGAGGGACCATGAGAGATTGGTTGGCCATGGGAGGTTGTCTGTGAGAGTTTGGCTGTGGGAGCACCCTGACCACCAGGGGTGCATTGAGCGTCTGCCCCCTGATGGTCAGTGTAGTGTCATAGCAACTGGCTCTTGGTCCTTTGGTTGACTGGTTGTAATGGTCGCTTAAGCTTTTATATATATAGATATCTTGGAAGGGAACAGGAACAGCCAATCAACTATATATAATACAAGGCAAGTAAGTGCTATGATAAGGGAATGAAAAAAGGAACATCATTTCCAAATTAAAAATTAAACTATTTACAACCTTCTTTGTGAGATTTGATGGTTGACCCCTCAAAGTATCTTTAACATTTTAGATTCATTTGCCTTTTAAAAGGAGATAAAGTTGCAATTATGCCTAAGTCTAAGGCATAGTCAAGAGAAGGTAACAAAGGAAAGGGAGGAAATAGAAGAAAGGATACAGGAGAAAACTAAATGAAAGAGAAAGAAAAGCTGGAGGAACATGGAAAATTGTCATGCACAACTCTTCACGTGCCCTTCAGCAGTCATCAGGGAGCTTTGGCATGGTCTTGAGATGCTAAGCGGTATGCTATATATTTTACTTTTCTGGAAGTTTCCTGGGTACTTAATATTTTCTGAGTGAAATGGTCAAGACTGCACAAAGAAATGATTCCCATCCCAAATGTCACTTAACCTAACCTAACTCATGTTACCAATATTGTTTCCAAATTTTTGAAACTCCAAATGTAAAACTATTTCTAGTGCAATGTGGAAAGTACTAGGGCTTCAAATAACTCTTACTAACAAGTAATTCTGGAAATGGTGATAAAGTCTCCTTTAAAGTTTCACCATTAGATGATGTCATCTATCAGTTTTAAATCTAGAATGTTTTACTTTCTTTTGCCATAACATCTTAAACATAATAGACACATAAAGAAAAAAATGTAAATGGAATTATTAATAATCCTCTTTTACAAACTAGGTCATAAAATCTACTTTAATGAACTAGAACAGAATAAAATACCAGCATTCACAGAGTTTTTGCTTTGTAGCATTTCTGTTTCTGCTACATGTTTGTATTTTTATATTGAATCATCTTAATTTTACAGTATTCCTTTGTATGTACTACTGATGAAAAAAATTGAAAGCCACTACTTTAAACAACTTCCTTAATGCTATTTGCCTATTTTGGTCTTTAATGGAATCATCATTAATGATGTTTACCAAGGGAGGCACGAGTGTGACTTGGAATAATGACTGTATTTTTAGTCTAATCAATTGGTTTGATAAATGTTTGCATTTGAACTCATTTACTTTTCTCAAACAAAATCTCATTAGGAACCCTTGAATAAAAACTAGAAAAAGCAAAACCAAACAAGACAGAGAATGTCTGGTTGGAATAAGGGTCTGCTCTGTCACCTCTTTTAGTCTCCTTATGGAGAAAGAGTGTTCACAGCATCTGTCATGTCTCAGCTCCTCCACAGGGCTGTCTGTCATCTTGAACAAGAGGCTCAATTCCTCTGGACCCAATTGTTCCATCTGTAACATGAGGAATTAATAACCTCGGTATGCTCACAAACCAATTGTGAGTATAAATTACACGCTAGATCTCATCTCCCCACATCCTAAGTCTCTTCTCAGCTACTTTTTGGGCAAACTCAATGTCTCTCCAATTGTTGGAAAGTATCTTAAAAATGTATCAGAGCCTAATTAATTTGAAAGAACCCTAACACATTTAAGTACCTGAAGCTCTTCCTCAATATATTTGACAATTGTTAATGTTATAAATAAAACCTAATTCAAAAACCTAGGGAAAAACATACTGTACCCCACCTCATCCTATAGGAAATTCTATGACACTATTTTAGCCTCACTCTTTGGGATCAATATCGATAGTGCACTAAAATGTGAAAAAAAAATTAAAAACTAATTATATATGAGAATAATTCATAGTCACAAGAAAGTAAAATTTGGATTTAGGAAGTGTTTTAGTTTTTGTGGATGTGTGTGTGTGTGTGTGTGTGTGTTTTAATAGAGAAGTAAGCCTACGGATACTAGATGTCTGAAGATAAGAAAAAAGAAAAGAAATAGTGCCAAGTTAGGTAATTTAAACTGGAAGGGGAGAAATTAAGAATTAAAGAAATATTTGTCTACTACTATTGATAATAATTCCAGTTGTTACAATTCATAATACTCTGCATTTGCATGTTTGCAAATACTCTCTATTTGGTAGTTTGCAAAACTGCCTCATACTAGATTCCTGTAATATCCATGTGGGATATTTAGATAACCCTTTATACATTTTTTAAATAGTTAAGTGAAGCTAAAAGCAGGCTGAATAATAAAATAACCTGGAAAAATAACCCTTTTTAATGTGTATCTGCCTCTCCCACCCAATTTTCAGTGTTACAAAACCCAGCCTTGAGTGTCATGAATAAACATATTAGATGTTCCAACCCTAGTGACCAGAAACAGGAGCTCAGGAAACTCTGTGAAAGAAAAACGGGTGTATTCCATATCATTACCTTTACCATTAAGTTAACGTTCATTAAATTGTTCCGCAATGGCCTTAGGAAGTTGATACAGCATGCTTATCCCCTAGTGCCAGGGTAGGCTGCTTTCAAAGGAGAATTACGTTCTTCAAGAGAAAACACCTCCAAACACAAAGTATTAGTATTACCACATATCCTGTAGGTACAGGGCACTTCAACCTCGCCATTACTGACAAGGGAAGCATTGCTGCCAACATTTGACAGAGCACTGTATTTATCAACAGAGAAAAATCACTAAATAAACAAACAGTTTACAGCCTTATAACATGAGGCAAAAAATTATCTTTAACTTCAGCAAAGCATTTTTATTTCCCTGGTGGAAAAGCAGCTAAAGGAAAAGATCATGGGTTGACACTGCTGAGAATGACGGAGGAAGTATGAAAATGCACACACATTGTGCATCTTTATCATTTGTGAAGATTTGAGCTCGTAAATCAAATACGGTTTACTCGAGGGCATTGTTTAAAATGTTCACTAAGTTGCTTCGGTTGTCAGTCCCTGAGGAGGTTTACCTACAGGCTACATTCACTGATAATCCAGTTTGCTTTATTAATTTCACTTGATTTGTGTCCTTCCTCTTAGCATTGCACGCTTTCTGATGTACTTACTGTTAGGACTACAGAGTGTTGTCTCAATTGCCCTCATCATTAATTACTGTGTGGGTAGAAAAATAATGTGCTGAACAGAGCTTTTGTAATTAAAATACTCTCATCCTTAAAGCCATAAGATATTTTTTAGAAGTCATAAATATAAAGACTAGGGGCCCAGTGTACAAAAATTTGTGCACTCAGCAGGGGTGGGAGGGTCCCTCAAACCGGCCTATGCCCTCTCACAGTTTGGGACCTCTGGGGGATGTCCCTCCGCCCCCAAGGCTGTCCAGCCGCTGCGTGCCCCAATGGATTCCAGGTGGCTGGACAGCCCCCGGAGGCGGAGGGACCAAGCCAGCTCCACCCCCGAGGCTGAGGCCTGGAAATCGGTCCCTCTGTCCCCTGAGGCTACCCCACTGCCTGGAATCCATCTGGGCACACAGCACGCACGGTTGCACCTATTTCCAGGCCTCAGCCTCAGGGGCAGAGCTGGCTCGGTCCCTCAGCCCCCTGGGGGCTGCCCTGCCGCCTGTAATCCACAACCGGATCTATTTCAGGCCTCCATTGCCAGCGCCCTGCTCCTTCGCCAGCAGTTGCAGCCTATGTGTTACATGGCTTCTCCCGGGCTGCGGCCTCCGCATACAGCTAATTTGCATACAGCCACTCTGATTGGCTGGTGGGCGTGGCTTACCCATCCCGAAGAGACGGTTAATTTTAATATTATGCTTTTATTAGTTTAGATTACCTAAATTTAACCCATGCAGCTAGGTAGACCATGGTCTAACAAACAGTACTCTATTGTTTTGATCACTGCTACATGAAATTTAACATTTAGAGCTTGAAAGACTTCATTATTGTTCATGTACCCAAACTTTTTCAAAAAGTAGATATTCCAATGGAGACTAGTACAAATTAATGCATTATTGAACTCCTGGTGTAAATGCCTTTAGATTTCCTATAGAGAAGCAACATTTGCAAAGGGAGAGGAGAATGTTTTGCCTAACTAAAAAGATTGAAATGACTTAGTAAAAATTTACATTTTTTCGAAAATATACAGATATCTTTACAGTTCTTTTCCTCATTTCCTTCAGGTCTCTCTCTTCCCCACCCCTCTTGAATCTCTCTAAAATCAATCAATAAAAAAATATAAAGGCTTGATACTTTTTATATAAATTCAATACTTATTTGAAAGCCAACTAATTGTAAATAATCCTTTCAATGTTCCCAAGTCTCTCTTTAATGCACTCTGACATCTCCTATGCTTTAAATTTAAAATTAAATTATTCAGAGTGTTGTTGTTTTTTTCATTCCTCAAGTCTGGGTTGAGGGTCCTCCTATATTCTTCAAAAATACCCTTTTCTAAGAGTATTTATACCGCAGTATTGTAATTGCCAATTTGTCTCCCAGTATCTAGCAAAGTTCCTGGCACATTGCAGGCACTGAATAAATATTTGTAGGAGGAAGAAAAGAGCTGGAAGGAAAGAATAATGAGAGAGAGGAAGCAAGGAAGAAATCCTCCTCTACCTATTCCTGGTCAGGATACCTTCAATATCCTGCATTCTTTTAAAAACCTCCAAATTTTTTAAGTGAAGTATATTAAGATAGAAGCACTTTTCAATTCATTTAGATGCCATATAATTTAAGCTTTGCATTTAAGCCTCTGAAAGACAGAAGAATCATTCTTTCTGGCTGTCAAATAAAGCTTGAGCAAACTTATTGGTTTACCAAGACTACATACTCACAAAGCGAATTTTCAGAATATGAGATTCTGTTAGGTTTGTATGTCCCAGATAGCCCTAAGAACAATATGCACTATTATGAAATATTAAACCAAATACCACTTTTTCCTGACTTTACCTGTTTTATCTTGTTGCTTAGTTACTTTGTTCTATAAAATTTCAAATTCTTACTTGCCACTTGAAGCAGGAAGTTTAAGGAAAAATAAATCTTTGAGGATAATGACACAGCTCTATAGTCTAAGAAATCTTCCAGAAGATCCTTCAAGATATTTATATGTGCAAACACAGAATGTCTTTCCTAAGGTATGGCAGTCTATCTTACCACCATTTCACATCAATCCACTTCTCTGTCTCCTATCCTTTGTGTCAGTGCCATTCTGCTTACCTTTCTTTAAATACATCACAATAAACAATGTCTTCACACCTGTTGTGCTCGTGTCCTGGATTTCCTATCTCACTTTTATTTCTGTATCCCAAGTTTCCATATGAGAATCAATCATTTCTTACGCTGTGTTCCCAAAGCCTATACTATATAAATCATATTGTTGTAATGTACCCCACAAATCACATAAGGAAGTCTCAAGAAGTCGAATTAAGGAGTCACATATATTGCAAATCTAGGACTACGAGGGGACCATGCACTCCAAATCTCGCAGTGATAAGATGGCCACAACACCAGATTCACATAGGCAAAAAATCACAAAGGTATCGATTACATCTTTGGATTTGGAATGAGGAATCTGGTTTGCACAAAGCAGTTACAGAGGCAGAATTGAGCGTGTTAGTTAAATTATATTTTGGGGGGGTCTTGGGACCACTGAGTCAATGGAAACACATTATCTGGAGCTATCGAGGCAATTTAGAGTAATTGTGCTGTCCTGGTCTTGGGACCACTGAGTCAACTGGAACACATTATCTGTGGCCACTGAGGCAATTTAGAGTAATTGTGCTGTCCTGGCTCCCAGGTGCAGAAGAATGTGCTTTCTAAAACCAATATGACCACAACCAATGGGGTACTAAAATTACAATCAATAAGGTATTCAATAGAATACAATTCAGAAAATCAAAATAACTTTTCTATTATTTTAGCAAGCAAATAATGACAGAAGCCAAGTCAGGAGGGTTAAAATATTAAACAGCAATTCCCACAAAACATGGTTGACACCATGCTTCAATATCTACCATATGCTATTTGGTATAAATATAACTTTATACCTAACAAAAGTAGAAATTTTCTCCCTGTTATATCTTTTCAGAAGTTCACTCTGTTTGGCATAAGTTAACACACAAGCTGATTTCATATACAACAGGAAACTTGAGGGGCCTGAGTCCACAGTCTTTTCTACAGAAGAAAAATAACTTGCTGGTTAAGAAGGAACAGAACAAAAGACAGAGGAAATGGCACTGGATGATGGAAGGGAATGTGATCCCACCCATCAGTGCTAAAGCTCTAGGGTAAAGTTATAAACTCATGAAATGTTTCTGTGATAAGGTTTTGTGAGCAACCAGTGAAAGTTGGAGTTTTGCATTCATGTGGCAGGGGTGAGATTATGACCAAAAGGACAGAGGCATCAGATGATGGCCAAGAAAAGGATATAGAAATAAAAGTAATAAAATGTTTGGGACTTGAAGCAAACTTATAGAAATCTCAGACTGCAGTCACTCAGGTTTTCGTTTTGGACTCTCTGATCTGGCTTGCCTGAGCATCTTGCATCTTTTCTGTAGTGATCCGCCCGCAAGCACAATCAAGGTTGTAGCTATTTTTGCCTTGACTCAAATCTGTTGAGGGAACAAAATGAGTAAGGATGTAGCACCTGACCAGGCAAAAGTCCTGGTTGGTCTTAATGTCAAATCAAAATATTGTAAACTACCGCTTCTATTATTGAATGGCATCAAGCAGAGAGCTAGGCATATAGGAAGTAGACAACAATTCTAAGAAACTCCCACATGAAGCAGCTGACCGGGGGCTGTTTTAAACACGGCTTAACCTACACACCATGCTTTAAGGAACTGAAGAAATGTCTCCTAGAATGAAAAAAAAAAGTCTGCTGTACATAAATTAATATGAGATTCTTCTATTTTACCCACTTCTATAGAATCCCCCAGGCTGGATTGCTGCTATATTATTGCCTAACAGGTAGGTACTGGAATCCCTAAACAAAGCTACAAGCTCCTGTAAGCAAGTGACATTTTAATGGAGTGTATATTAAAGGTTTGGGGAGAATAAGCTCCTGAAATGTTGGAGTACAGCCACAGATCTAGACTGTGGAAAAATGACAACAATTAATAGAAAGTTGGGAGGATTCAGCCTATGGTCTCAAAGTCCCCAATGAACTATCCTCTGAATAGAAAAGCTTATAATACTAAGAAAATGGAGAAATTCCATGATTATAGTTTAAATTTCTGACAGCCAAGGAAAAAAAGGGGGGCAGAACTATTTTTAGACATGTAGAAACATTTTAAGTAAACCATTCAGCAAAGTGCTTGAAAGACATTTTGAAAAATCAGATCCAGAAAGCAATTTATAGGAATGCCTTACTAGAAAAAAAGTTCAATGGCATGTACAGGTTTAGAGTCCCCAGATTCTTACTATTAGTGAATCTTGTTAAAGAGAGTGATGGAGCGTTAGCTGCCCTCTGAGATGAAGAGTAAACAGGCTGCCAGACTGAAATGAGTGGGGAATTCAAATTGAGGTAAGTGTAGGGGCGCTTATGTCTTGTTAGGTATATGGTGATTGTGACACCATGGACCCAAGGAAATGTGGGTTAGAGCCATTACACAGCACAGTAGAAGGCAATACTGAATCACTGGTGCATTTTTTTCTTACTGCTCTTTTTCTTTTTATCTTTCACTTTTACCTTGAAAGTCCTATGATGAGATAGTCCAAAATAAAATATGAGGTAGTGCTTAAAAATGAGACTCTCTGTTCAGAAAACACTCAGTTTCTGGGGAAAACAGAAAAGAAATACAAACAATATTGTTGCTAAAGAGGCAACTAGACCCAAGCTGGAAGGATGTCTAGTGGCTGGTGTGCATAAACGTGAAGGAAAGGATGGTGCTGCACCACACGTACAATCTGAACATAAGACATAAGAAGTGTGAACCAAGGTAAACTGGAAATTGTAAAGCAAGAAATAAAACAGCTAAACATTGCAATGCTTGGTGTTAGCAAACTAAATTGGACTGAAATGAGACAATTCCAAGTCAGGCAACTATAAGTTGTCCATTCTGGAAATGACAAGCTCAGAATCAGCATAGCTCTAATGTTGAGGTAGTTGTAACACAGTCAGTTAGGAGCTAAGATGCAAGGTCTGAAGGCATAATATCAACAAGACTTCTAGAAAACCCATTAACCTAACCGTCATTCCACTATCCTCCAACTACAGAGGCTGAAGAAAATGAAGGCTTTTACGTAAGCATCCAAAAAGAAATTGATCCCACACCACAACAAGGCATGCTGACAATTACAGGTGATTGGAATGCAAAAAGAGGAAGTAAAGCAGTTTCAAATCTCACTGGAAGTTTGGACAAGGGTGCAGACATGAAGGAGGAGATTGGCTTATGGCTTTATGAGGAGTCAACAATGTGTCCATCATAAACACATGCTTCAACCCAACCAAACAGATGACAGCATACATGGCATCACCAAATGGCCAATAGAGAATTCAAATAGATTATATAACTGGAAGCAAACAATGGAGAAGCTGTATTCTCTTGGCCAGAACAATACCAGGAGCAGATTGTGGTGCTGGCCATGAACTCTGAATAGCAAACATTAGAGTAAAGCTGAAGAGTTCTAAAATAATGGTCTTGCCAAAATATAATGTAAACAACATTCATGATGGATTGAAAGTCTACATAAAAACAGATTTGCACTGTTAAACTTCAGTGACCAAGAAAAAGAACTGTATATTGAAACTAGAAATATTATAAAGAAAGAAGGGGAAATGACCATGTCAGAAATAAAAAATAAAGAAAAATAGAGATGGATAACAGATGTCTCTAAAAATGTATAGACCAGGTAGAGGCAAAAGCAAAGCTGAGAAAAGCAGGGCTATCTCATAGAGACAAAAAGAACTATTACAATAGTCAAGGTAAGCAGATAAAAGAGAACAAAAAAAAAAAAAGGAAAAACAAGAGAACTCTATAAGAAGATATTACTTATTCACAATTTCAAAATGATGTCAGTTATTAGACTCACCACTAGATAGAATTACTTAATGCATTAATAAGGAAGTACATAATTACTACATCACAAATTTGTTATTATATACATTATAAAACATCATTCTGAAAAGGATACACAGACTTTGCCAGAATTACAAATGGGTTCAGGGAACATAAAATGGCTAGGAATCCCCACTGAGGAGAACAAAGGGGAGAATTAAGCAATTTGATTAACAGTGACTAAAAAATCAAATCCATGGAAACCAAGAAAGACCAGACAGAATTACTGTATTTCTGACCACTAGTTTGGACATTTTACCACTATTGTGTTAAAAATCTGACTATATCTTTAAGTGACCTTAGTGAAAAATATAAAAGGCAAAAAAAAATTGTTTCTGCTATGGCTGAAGTCTTTATATGTACAGGCTGATGAAACATTAAGTGGTATTATCACGCTGAGTCAAATCACTTTGCCTATCACTTAGGGAACATAAGTATAGCTTGTTTTGCATTTGGAAGGAGTAATGAAAAATGCAAACCCCCATCACAATTTTTTTCTCTAATAAATAAATGTTCTAATCCCCTTTCAGTAATTTAAGATTATATATTTGTATATACTTTAGTGATAATTTTAAATAATCATTCTGTCAACCTCCAGGTATTACCTAAACTAATTTGAGGAAGAGAGTATGTGGCTAGAATTACAAATGAGTGAGAGTTTACAACTTATGGCACTTAGGGAGTGAAGGACCATGGACAGTAAATATTTCTTTTCTCCTTGAGGGTTCCTAGGAAAGTATAGAATTTTCCTACTGAGGAAATTCAGTGTTTGACAAACCAAGCACAATTATAAAATTAAATTAATTGATAACTTATTAATATTAGAAGCATGCATGTTCATCAGTAGACATTTTTTAATAAACTTTTACTCCAATTTCAAAGTCCAACCAAGAAACTGTTTTTGTTTATTTGATATTCATTCATTTGCATTTAACTCTGCTATCTCTGATCCACTCTAGAATCTTCTATAAGTTTAAGTATAAGTAGAGAAGGAAACCACTTACCCTCTGGTCTTTGAAATACAATTACAAATCAATTATGGCATTATACTAAAATTATGAAAAATAACCATCAACAACTACAACAGAAACTAGCACAGATAAACTCCACTCCAACTACTTTCTTAATATAGGAACACACACACTTCTTGATTCTTGAGTATGTGAGGTTAATAAACATTATATAAAGGAAGAATAGCTCATAGGTGCATAAAGCATTCTCAATATTCCTGAAGATCCATTTTATAAAAAGACAGTTTGAACCTGATAGAGTCAAATCAGACTGACTCCCCGAAGTTTCCAGTTGCTCAACCACCCCTTTTTGAACCGGCCAATAGGGATGCAGAGGAAATGACCCAGGTCCAAATTAGGCTAACTGCATCCTGCCTCTTATGCAACCAAACCCTGACCCTTCCCTCGACCAATCACACATTACCCCACCCACTACTTCCAGACCCCCTATAAATCCTTTGTTTTCCTGAAACTCGTGCTCTCCCCTCCCTGCCGCTGCTTCGGCGAGTGTGTGTGGGACAGAGCCCGAGCTAACTCGAATAAAGGCTCTGTTTTGCATCAGACCCGGGGCTCCCTAAGTGGTCTTTGGGGATCACAATTTCTGGGCATAACAAACCATTCTGCTTGATCTAGAAAATTGATGATCTGTTGTAAATTTTAGTCTCCTAAAAAATAAGAACAGAGAAAAGTGTCTTAAGAAGAAAATAGATCTCTATTGTAATATTCAAATGCAGAGTGGGAACCTTTTTCTGACAAGGGCCATTTGGATATTTATAACCTTATTTGGGGGCCATACAAAATTATCAACTTAAAAATTAGCTTGCTGTATTTGGTCAAATATTTAATTAGCTCACCCCTAATGCCTTGGCAGGGCCAGACCAAATGATTTTGCCAGCCTTATACAGCCCGCAGGCCGGATGCTCCCTACCCCTGAAATAAAGGTTAACTAAACAACGGAAAATCTGATTCTAACAATTTGTTAATGGCATCATTAATAGAGGTGCTTGAAAGCTACTTACTGGCAGAATAAAGCTTGAACTCTGCTGCTTTCCACCTGCATATCCCAGAATAAATAATTTAATGAGCCTCAAATGACCTATGTATAAAATGAAAAATATAACAATTCTCCCACAGGGATGTCAGTAAGGGTTTGTGAAACATTAAAAGTGCTTACTAATGTGCCTGACATATAGCAATTGCTCAATAAATTTTAGCGCACTGCCTGCGTTTGCTTGTTTTATAACCCTGCTGACCTGAGCAGCTCATACGAGAGCAATGTTCAGATGCATGTTGATTTCAGGTGAGATGGAATCAGAGAAGAAGAAAACATAAATGTAAAGGGGGTGAGTTTGAAGAAGAACTAGACCTGAGCAGAAACAGGACAACAGAGCAATCCATCTCAAAGGGGCAGTGAAGTAGCCCAACCTTAGATGTCTTTAATGCCTGTTAATTTGAATCTCTGAGAGCCTTTCTTCATTTCTGCAGCTTTAATAGTCTCTTCAGTGCTCTCCATTGTTCTCTGGAAAACTGGTGCCTCTTATTTTTATGATTTTGATGTTATGTACTTAAATTAGGGTTATTATATTTTCAACAAATTAAAAGAAGTGGACACATCGTGGTAATATATAATAATTTTTATTGCTTAATGTCTTAAATTGAAATTTAGGTAATGAACCACTGGAGGATAGATTGTCCTATTCTAAAACCCCATAGCACAAATGGCTGGCTGGAGCAACAGTAAGTGAAAAGGGAAGGAGAATGAAAAAGAAAGAGAGATGAAAGGAGAGAAAGAGAGAGAAAGGGAGGGAGAGAGAAGGAAAAAAAGAATGAATATAATACTTTTTTAAAAAAAAAATCATTTCAATTAGGTGAGTAGTGGAGGGCCTCTTGAGGACACAGACCTACGGTGTTTCTGTAACCCAAAAATGCAACCAGGCTTGGATTGTTTGCCAGAATGTGAAAAAGGACATTGCCTTTTTCTTCTGCTTCTTCCTCTATAATCCCTTAAATTTCTTTGTTTTTGTACTTCCAGAAATTCAAAATGGACCTGGTAAAATTTCAGAAAGGGGACGCTGAGGCCATCACAAGGATTCAGAGTGGGAAGAATGCTAGTAAAGACAGCCACAATTGCAAGAAGAAACTGAAAGAATACAACTCTTCAACTTCTAAAGGCAAAACCAGAGGATGCCAACCAGATTAAAATCTTTAAAAATATAAAAATGTGGTGATTCATGTGACTAAAACAAGCATAGACAACTTTTAAAATCTGAAAAACTAGGGAAAGTCTCTTTTTAAAGGAGATGGAGGGAAATGGTACATTTGTATTACTTTCAACAATAAAGATAAATTTTTTAAAGGTAAGGAGATCCTTTTAAAACCGAACAAGGTAATTTAGGTCTTAAGTATACAACACAATAATCTTATGAAACTCTTAACCCTCAAGTGGTAACAATGGCAAATGTGAGTGGTTTTTAAAGGGGATTGCAAGAAGCTGATACATACTCTACCTCTAAGGTTAATGTCAGTGTGAAAAATTACAATTACTCCTGGTTCATTCCCTAAGAGCATTGTTTGCACAGATTTGGGGGCTGGATGAAACATTAATCTAGACTGCTCACGGTTATTTCTAAGTTTCTAAGCTTTATTCTTCTAATTTAAAACTTATAAAGTCATGCTCGGCCAGTGTGGCTCAGTGGTTGAGCATCGACCTATGAACCAGAAGGTCATGGATCGATTGCTGGTCAGGACACATGCTGGGTTGTGGGCTCCATCTGCAGTGAGAGGCATGCAGGGGCATGCAATGATTCTCTCTCATCATTGATGTTTCTCTCTTTCTCTCTCTCTCTCTCTCCCTTCCTCTCTGAAATCAATAAAAATATATTTTTAAAAATTTTCTGAAACTTATAAGTCACGAAATAGACTGGAAGAAAACTTGGAGCCTATATAGCTTAGCTTCCTCATATTATTCATAGAAAACCTGACTCTCAGAGTCACACTGACATAACGTCACATCACCTAGTTGGTTGATAGAAGAATTATAAATAAAATCAGTTCTCCTGATCCCGAGGTAGAGAATTCTTCAGAGTTTATAGATAACATTGACTTCTTTCCTCGTGGAAAACTATACATAAAACTACGGAGCAGAACAGAACGCCATCAAGATGCAGACTCAGAGCAGGGACCACTGTGGCTCTCCTTCCTCTATCAGGAAATTAACTTCTTAAACACAGCTTAAGGCATTCCATTTACTTCTTCCATCATTTACTGAGAAATCCACAAAACTTCTGTTTCTTTACTAACATCTTCAATTCTCAGTTTTGAAGGTCAAGCTAAGGAAAAACCTACAGACACAGTTTTTCTGTTGAAGGAACTTTCAGTTATGGAAATCGACGTCATCATGTCTGACTGGTTTTGAAACTGGTCCCAGTGAGCAGCTCTACTGCCATGACTACCTTAGGTTTTACATCTATAGCTGTCTCCCAAAACCACACTGAGCTTACAGTCAATAATCGTGATCATCCTTCCAAGGCTAACCTGAGAAAGTGGAACCTCTCAGTCAGAACTGGTGAGAATGGTTCCTTTTCTCTAATATATGTGCATATATTTTTAGCCACTGTACAAATAATTATGCCATTTGACATTGCATTTGCATACTCAGATGAAGTAGATGGTCTCACATTTTTTACTGAAAACAAAGAACTATCATTGACCATGTAAAATGCAAGATGTACGCAACATTACCTCACTGCAAGGATGTCACGATTTAATTTGACGGCTACTGAGAGAAATCAAACTGCATCTGAAATTAACTAGTCAGAACCCAGTAAAGCTCTGGTTTCCAAAAGGTCATTCATGGTATCCTATGTTAATGCCAGTTATCATAAGGATCTGCAAAATATAACAAATAGAAATTAACCAAGACATAAACTACCTATAATTATACCCAGCATATTAAAAAACCCACGAGTAGAAAATAATATGAGAGTATCCCAAAAGAGAAAAGCCTGCTTTGGGCTCCTCTCACCAAGGTCTCCATGCTCTCTGACGACCTTTACTTATTGGTTCAGTCTCGCCTTGGAGACTGTGACAACCTGGGACAGAAAGTTCATATTTCAAAAGTGCCTCCCCACTTTACTTCCATGAAGAGAAATGTGGAATGTCATACAGCACAGTGTGGGATTTGCTGGCCCACATACAATTGCTCAGCTTTGGCACATGACTTGCTTTTCCCTTCTTCTTTGGAAGATTTTAAGATCTTCTCTTTGTCCCAACTTTTCTGAAATTTTACTACTGTATCCTTTGTGTGGCTATTTTCCATTTATTGTGCTAGACAATCATTGGGCCCTTTCATCCTGAAAAAAAAGCACATCTGTTGATACCTTTTTACACCACTTTTCTATTAATTTATACCTTCTCTAATTTCTCTGTTCTTTCTAATAGTTCATTGTTATTGTTGGTTGTACTCTTTTAATTATATATAACATCCTGTTCTTTTTAATGGATGCAACATTTTCTCGTGTTAAGGTGACCATAAAATGAAACATATGTATTGTGTCTTTAACATTCATTTTCTAGAGATCAAATGATTTTATTAGAATATGCCTCATGGTGCCCTTAATTATTTTAGGTATAAATAAAATTGTTGAAGTTATAAAATAAAAGTTTCATTTTATGAATGTTGAGGCTATGGCAACATATAATTAAGTGAAATTTATTGAAGTTGTTCAAAGGATTGTGGAAAATCTTGTTTCTGGCCTCTGATTTTACAGCTTTTGAAGTACTGGTGAAAACTCAGAGCAACCCTCATATATTACATGTTTTGTGTCTGCCAAAACATCACCTTAAAAGCGTCACCCCCATTTTTTCCAGTCCATGGAGATCAACTGAAGAACTGACATGCTTTAATCCTAATTAATGTTTTGAATGAAAATACAAAAACAACAATTAACTACCCATAGGGATAACTACTTAAAATAATAAGAGGGGGAGGGGAGAGTGATTTTAATCAATTAGAAATAAGCCAAAGGCCAAATAAATTTTCAGTAAAATAAAACCTGGGGAATTAAACCAAATTAAAATGTTCTTAAGGGCACAAGGGTTCCTACATGTAGGCAGGAAAACAATAAGCCAGCACTGAATTAAAAAAAAAAAGTGTCCTCTATTAACAAAATTGCACCACACTACAACTGAATGATAGAGAAGTCACTTCTATGACGATGTTAACGCTGCATAATACAGAACAATTAATCCAATTCTTATTTTTATAGAGAAGCAACTGAGACCAAAAAAAATAATAATAAAGAACTTAGCCAAGTCCTCACGAATAGGTAATGACCCATGAAACAAATATGATGCTGTTCCAAAAACAAGCTCTTTGGTCTCCTTATTCCTACAAACTTCAATGTTCTTTTCACTATAATAATGGGTCCTGTAATGCAGAATATCTAATTCCACAACAATTGCAGTCCCCACATGAGGAATAATTTGAAAATTCTAGCTATGGCTCATATAATTTAATATTCAGTACAATATAATTTCCAAAAGAAAGAAAAGAAGAGTCCAGATCTATATGTTTTAATAAAATAACATTTAAAGTAGAGTATAAGATGGTGCAGAAATGGACAATAAAGGTAAGAATAAATAAAAAAGAGAAAGCAGAGAATATTCATAGGGGCAATTTAAAAATTTTGGGTTGTAAAATCTAGAGAAGAGAATGGTAGAGTGACTTTCTGTAGTGAAAATACAAATCTAGGCTACTGTCCCCCCACCTTCACTGAGATAAAATATAATTAGACCAAGGTGAGCACAGATGCAACCAAGAAGCAGTCCTGGAATGCAGAGTAACATACATGTGTGGCCAGCCCCCAGTTAGTGAAATAAGAGGACAATGTTGATAGACCTCTGGACTAACAGTTGTCGTCCCAGTCACTTAAATGTGTTGGTCGGGGTATAAGAGCTAGATCAGGTAACCACTATGATATGGTAATACCATCAAGTAAGCTGTCTCCCCTAATCTGGGAAATTACATGTTCAATTTTTCCAAGTCAAAGGCATGCTGTAATAATTAAGCACATAGGCAGGCCTTAGAATGACTGGGTTCAAATTTCAGGCTTCATCATTAGTTTTGTAAACACAGGCACCTTACTTTAAAGTACCTTGGGGCTTCCCACATGTAAATTGAGGGGATTTTGGTACCCTTCACAGAGGATTTTTGAACAATTCCATAACAATTCCTAAGAAAAAGTAAGCTATTAACTGTCATTCAAATGTCTAAACTTAAACATTATGTTTTAAGTTAATTATTGCAAATATTAAAATAAGAATGCTTATTTTAAAATTACCTATTAAGGATATCAGCAGCTTAAGGAGGGAAAATGTAACTAAAGGTATTTAACAGCTTTTATTACATCAGAATGCCACATCAAATGGGCAGTGGTGGATACTTTGATTAAATTCTAATTAAGAGTCTACTGAAATTAGTGATTTTTGAATGGGCATCTGTTTGCTCTGAGTAATGTTGAACTTTATTTACATGAGCATTGAAAAGGTAGTTTTCAAGTTATTTTTATTAGAAACCTTGAGGCAAGACCATTTCTCTCTAAAGATAAAGTTCTACAAATAATTACAATGTATGCCCTCAAAGTATAACTTGTTTCCAAATTGCTGAGTCTATTGGCTGCCAAATGAACTCTCAATAGAAACAACGGAAAAAAGCATAAATAATCTACAATTTAGGCACAAATAAGAGAACATCTAATCGCATGACTCAATAGTAATGAAATGCCAAAACCTTATAGTTATTTATGGCAAGAATCTCAGTCAAGACTTAATGGTGAAATGATTATTTAGCAAGAGAAAGAGACATTACTGTCTTAACTAATAAGACACCTCAATACATTTTAAGACCGTTGAAAGATCAATATATGTACAATAAAGCATTTACCTTAATGGTCTGAAAAAAAAAGACACCTCAATACAGTCAGTTCTGCAATAATGAAACATATGTGTTCCTAAAAATACTTGTGTTCTACAAAATTGTCCAATAAAAACTATAGGGTTATGCAAAAAGATTTTTTAAATGATGCTAGACACAACAATACAAAAAGGTGGAAACTTAATAAATATGACCAGAAAAGATTTATACATATTAAATAATTTACAATTACATATAATTAGGGTATTTTACCGTGAAAAAGACCTGAAGTTGGCTTATGTAATTGGCAACAGAGAGGTTGCAGCTTGTGAGTTATGATGAAGAGGTGGAAGGATTAAAATGTATCTGTGTGCACCATGCACACACATTTTGTATATTCCAACCTGAATAGATTCAGCTGGGCAGTTTTGTGCAATCCTCTGGTGTTCCTCAAACATAAAATCATGCATAAGCAAAGGCAAAATTCACATTATGCTCAAATCATTCCCTAGATGCCAATCTCCTGGGAATAAATCAGTTCTCCAAACAGAGGATATGTGTATGACAACTTAGTCATTGATATAAAGACCGTTGAGGCTGGCAATAATATTGCCAGAAAAATAAAATAATTAACGTTGAACTTTCTAGGATTGAGGAGGTTGTTGAATACTGGTAAACTGACTAATTTAAATGAAAAATATTAACCATTTAAAATATCTTCCTCAGCTTTCATTTTTGTCATTTCCGTCTTTAGAATATGACTTCAACAATGTCCTAATATCTCATATAATAAAAGGGTAATATGCAAATTGACCCTAACAGCAGAACGACTGGGAATGACTGGTCACTATGACACACACTGACCACCAGGGGGCAGATGCTCAATGCAAGAGCTGCCTCCTGGTGGTTAGTGTGCTTCCACAGCCGGAGCTCTGCTCAGCCACATGCCAGGCTGACAGCTGACAGCACAGCGGTGGTGGTAGGAGCCTCTCCTGCCTCCTCAGCAGCTTAGGCCTGCTCCCCGCTGGCAAGTGGACATCCCCTGAGAGGTCCCAGACTGCGAGAGGGCACAGGCCAGGCTGAGGGACCCCCCGAGTGCACAAATTTTTTTGCACCAGGCCTCTAGTATCTCTATAACCTTGAATATTATCTTTTTCAAAAGTATTTTAAGCTAACAGTCTTTATTTTTTTCTTATAAACAAAATATTAACTTTATGTAAGTGTGAGAATAGAAAGTATTTTAAATATCAATTTTCAGATAAATAGGGGAGCTTTGGAAATTGGTAAAAAAGGACAACTTAAAGCTGCATTTCCATCCCTAAAAAGGACTCGATTTATTGTTAACTCCTCAAAAAATTGTGTTACAACCTAACTCAAGAAAGTTTGTTTCTTTATATCAAGGAGGGGATTTGCAAATAAAATGGATATCAAAACACCTATATTCAATATTTAGAACTATGTGGCTTTCAGGTGTTTTAATAAATATTTCCACAACGGCTTCATGTTTCTCTCTGGGTATATAGTTTAATTTTAGCTTAGGGGACAAGACCTAAAAAATAGTTCCTATCAGACTCTGAATATCAGCTTCCAATTTGGCCAATTTCTGACTATAAGGTACTTAAAAAAAAATCTTTTCAGGTACTTTATCAGGCTTCAGCCGGGACAAGCAGTAAACATCCCTGGCCCTACTGAATAACAACTTGGGTGCAAGCCGTGTCCCCAAAGAGGGTACAAAAAGGTACCGGGATACCCTCCCAAGATACAAAAACAATCATGAAGATAAACAAAAGAAAGACTCAGAAATATCCCCTGAGAACTGGAAGCAGTCAGTAGGAGTTTAGCCACAAATGGAGTACAACCCACATTTCTGTCCAGCCATTTTCCAGTTTTCTGCTCTGTATGTTCCCATGAGATCTGGGTGGTAGGAGAAGTAAATCATATATTTAGGAAGCCATATTTTATTTTCTACATTTTCTTCCAGCTTCATTTTTTAAATCATAATTGCTATATAGGTATATTCTAAATTTATGTATGTATGTGTGTATCTGTGTGTGTGTGTGTGTGTGTGTGTGTGTGAGAGAGAGAGAGAGAGAGAGAGAGAGAGAAAGAGAGAGAGAGAGAGAAAGAGAGAGAGAGAGAGAGAGGATTTGAAGAGTTTTAACTTGATGCTAGAAAACAAGCAGAGGTCTCGGTAGCATATCTTACTGCATTCATATGCAACCTCTTTAATCATCATGATTGATGTAGTTAGGCTGCTTTCAAGTTATATTCAATGTCAATCAGCAAAGTAAACATGCCATACCAATGTATGCCACATAGCTACTCATCTACTTTCAAGTGAAATAATGTATAACACGTTTATTCTCTCTTTTTGTTTGTGTGTTGAAATGGAAGCACGAAGTTTATGATGGTGTCTATTTACCGAAATAAATTTTATATTTCCTGATTATCAGGCCACCAATCCAATGAATTTTTGAAATAATGTGCTATCAAAAAGCTTGAATAAAATGTTTTGTAACCTGAAACCAACTTTGAATGTAGCTAAGTCCATTTTAGGTGTCTCTACTTAAAGCTGGTAAAAATAATTCACACTTGTTAATGCCAAGTTGTCAACACATGGCAGATGCCCAGTCTTAATTCTTTGACTGATGTTCTCCCTCCCTTGCCTCCCCTCCTCAAAGAAACCCTCTAATTTGTTGTGTTTTCTAAATGTTTGGTGCTCCACTGGGTTTTCCTAAGATAGGGCAGGCCTGCAGATATCTTTAACAGCGGAATTTTCCAGTTGCCTCATCACTGCATTTCCCAACACTGCCCTGAAGGCATTTTGTGTTTCTGTTTCCTCCACCTTTGCTGGTTTTCTTCTGGTGAGCTAACATTTTTCAAGCACTCTTTTCTTCAATTCACTTTAAGCTTCTAACTCTACTCTGCATTTTCCTGCTTCTCTTTAAGTTTGAGTCAAGCTGTCAACACCACTTACTGAACACCCGCTGTGGAAGATACAAAAGGAATCAAGGCAATGTTTTCTTTCCTCAGAGAACCTAAAATCTACTTGGTGAGATGGAATATACAGTCCCATTAAAAGAATCTAAAATATCCCCAAAAATAGCCTGAAATAAGTATGTATAAATTCAGCATAACACAGACATGAATTCTGAAAGATTATAACAGTGTTTATTACTAAGCAAGATTAAGAAATTTCTTCCAGATGAAGTCTCAAGCCTATCAGACATCATGCCTCCTTTTATTACAAATATTTTATAATGCTTTACTATCCTAAAATGAAATTAATAGATGATCAATCTTATAATACACATAATTTCAAAAAATTCATATGAAGGCTCATCTGCAACATAAAGCAGAATAAAATTAAAATATTTTATAATCAAATAATAGATATGTCAAAATATAACTTGATCAAGCACATGTTCACTAGAGGTAAAGTGAAGCAGAGTCAGATGCTAGTCCCACATGTGACAACTGCAAATGTGTTGACGACTTGAAAGTCTGGAGAGGTACAGCTGTCAGAGTATGCCAAAGAGGGGACTGACTCTCGGTCAAGATCCTAATGAAAACAAATTTTTCCTTGATTTATATGTGGGTTACACGCATAGAAAAATTCAGTGTATTAGGACTTTATAAAAACATTTTGTTTCCTGTATGTAGAAGGGTTAAGTTCTGGTCTCAAATAATTAGAAACAGGCTTTTTAATTACATAAAGAACCAGTAGCTATTCAAATATGATGAGGATTTAGAACAATTCTTCCTGGTATAAGATTGTCCTCACACAGAAAGATGTCTAGTATCTTCCTGTTCACCACCCCGTCCAATCAGGTGATGACTAAAGATATCTGCACATCTTTGCCAAGGAATCCCCTGTGGGCAGTACTGCCTCTACTGAGAATAAGTAGAAGTAGAGAAAAGGGCAGATCTTCAATGAGAAATGGGCCAAACATTTCAGCACCCTTTTCCTTCCATCCCCTTGGCTCCTAAGCCTTATTTGTGTCAAAACCACATGAAGAAACTTCTGATGTATCTCATTAACACACACTTAGCACTTAGCACATAGAGCTTACTATGCCTGAAACTATTATAAACACTCTACAAATATTACCTCATTTAATCCACTTAACAGCCCTCTAAGGTAGACACTCTGATTACAGGTTATAGTTTTGGAAACTGGGACATTGAGAGGTTAAGTGATTTACCAAAGTCACATGGCTAATAAAGAGAGGAGCCAAGATTATTATATAGGAGTTCGGGTTTCGGGGTAAGTGGTAAGCACTACGCTATGCAGTACAGTAGACCGAGGGACCCCATCCTCCATAATTTTGATTCAGCAAATCTGGGAAGAGGGCAGAGAAATCTGTGTGTGTTTGAATAGGTTTTCACTGATGGTGAGAAGGGCACTGAAGGAGGCTTGGGAGCCACGTGCTATGCCACAGCTGGACTGGGAGTGACAGGAAGAAGACAGATGTTTGGAGTGGAATCTGTGTTAGAGGGCAATGTGGAAGCCAGGAAGAGCAGTGAGTGAGAGATTATTCATGCAGAACCTTGAAAGCCAGGCTAATAGGGATGACGTCCATAAAATGGTCAATAGGAAACTATGTATTATTCACTAGAATAAAATACATTGAAAGCACGGCATCCAAGGAAGACTATCAATAGCATGAATAAACATAAAAGTATTGTAAGTATAATGCATTCAGCAAACACGTAAAGAAAATAAATTTGAAGCTGGAGGAAGCACGTGAGGTTATATGGGATGGGGCTAACGTAGGTTCACAGTTGTGAGTAAACAAAACACAGAGATTGTTCTTGTATTATTTGTTTTGTCAATTACTGTATTATTTATTTCTATTGTTTGTCTTACTAGGGGTCTGGTGCACAAAAATTTGTGCACTGAGGGGGGGGTGCGGTCCCTCAGCCCGGCCTTGTGCCCTCTCGCAGTCTGGGGTCCTTCTGGGGATATCCACCTGCTGGCATGCCTGGCCAGCCTGGGTGAGGGGCCAATGTCTGTTTGCAGGCTGGCCAAGCTCCCCAGTAGGGACCCTCACCCCATGGGGGTGTGGCAAGCCTGGGTGAGGGGCTGCGAGCAGTTTTCAGGCTGGCCACAGCTCCAATTGACCCTCGAGCCTTCCACAAGGAAAGCAATAGGGTGGCCAGGGATGGAGGCTCGGGGCCCAGCCAGATCCTCCCGCCCCCAGGCTTCCGCCTGGGAAGGCATCAGCAGGCCCAGGGAGGAAGCCCTGGTGTGCGGCTAATTTGTGTACAGTCACTCTGATTGGCTGGTGGGCGTGGCTTAGGCATCCCAAAGAAATGGTTAATTTTAATATTATGCTTTTATTAGTTTAGATTGTTGTTGCTTACTGTATGCTATTACTTAAATGTTGACCCTAAAAAAAGCTGAACTCATAAAAACAGAGAGTAGAATGGTAGTCAACAGGGAGTTGGGGAAATTCTTAAGGGTACACACTTGCAACTAATAGATGCAAGTTCTGAAGATGTGATGCACATCACAGTGTAGATAACAGAACTGGATTATAAACTTCAAGTTGCTAAGAGACTAGATCTTAAGTGTTTTCACCACAAAAAAAAAAATAGAAGTGATAATTATGTGACAGTTATGGAGATGTTAGCTGATGCCACCATATATAAATGTATCAAAAAAAACACATTGCATACCTTAAATTTACACAATTTTCTATGAAAATATATCTTAGTTTTTCAAAGACTTTCTTGTGCACTGTTGGTGGGAATGCAGACTGGTGCAGTCACTGTGGAAAACAGTATGGAATTTCCTCAAAAAATTAAAAATAGAACTACCTTTTAACTCAATGATCCCACTTCTGGGAACATATCATAAGAATCCTGAAACACCAATTTAAAAGAATATATGACACTTATGTTCATAGCAGCACAATTTACAATAGCCAAGAGCTGGAAAGTGCCCATCAGTAGATGAGTGAATAAAAAAACTGTGGAGAGTTTTTGGAATACTATGCTGTCATAAAAAGGAAGAACATTTACCCTTTGTGACAACATGGATGGACCTGGAGATTATTATGCTAAATGGAACAAGCCATTCAGAGAAAGACAAATACCATATGATCTCACTTATATGTGGAATCTAATGAACAAAATAAACTGACAAACAAAACAGAAACAGAAGCATGGATACTAGTACATGGAGCAGACTGATAGCTGTCAGAGGGGAGGAGGGGAAGGGACCGAATGAAAGAAAGTTGAAGAGATTAGCCAGAGAACATATAAGCATAAACCACAGACAACAGTGTGGTGATGGCAGGAGGGAAGGAGAGGCTGGGGACTGGGCAGAGGATACAAATGGGGGGGGGGTGGCAGAATGGGGACATCTGTAACAGTGTCCACAATAAAAATAAATTTTAAAAAATCAAGAAAAAGAGAACTGTTTGCAAACTGAAGGGGAGCATGCTCTACAAACTCCGGCTTACCACCGTTTTCACGTGGCCTGTGAACTAAGAATGGTTTTTGGACTTGTAAATATTAGAAAAAGTGGAAGAATATTGTTTTGTGCCGCTTGAAAACTATATTAAGTTCAATTTCAGTATCCATAAATAAAATTCTATTATAAACACAGCCCAAAGAAAAAAGACTTTTTTTGTGTGGATCATACCTCCTTAGAATGGGTGGTTTTAATATCATGAAAATCAAAAAAATTAAAAACAAATATATGGCCACAGAATGGATATCTCAGTTTCTAGACAACTGATGATTATTTTAAAAATTTTATTGTTTACTAATTACCCTTAAGCAATATGTTCTTATAATGAAAGATAGCTATGGAAAAATACAAATGTCGGCATCCAATCTAAAGGGATGTCCTTGAAGTAACAGCTTCAGATACTAGTTTAGATATGACATGTCTATGAAGAGGACATCAAGAGAATGCTGGGAAGGTTTGGGGGTAATGATGGTTATATTTTCCACTTGCAACTTAGTAATTACTTCACTATTCAACCTTATTGCTCTCATCTCCTGGCTAACTGATTCAGACTTTTCCCATCGCAAAAATATCATTCTGGAATTAAATTCAATTGCTCAAGGTTAATTCTTTGTATATCTATTATTATTATTGTCTATCCTCACTTATGATTTGCATGTTAGGTAAAGATGGCTGGTAATTTAATCTACTTTGCCAGCCCTGGTATATATGATGATAAAAAAAAAGTATCATCTAACTAGCTGTTGAATAACTTTCAATTATGAGGCTCACAAGCCAATCAGATAATTGTCGGATCATGGATGAATAAGCACTAGGAGAGAGAAGTGCCTTTGAGGGCGTTAAATCTGGAGACAAGGAAACCAGGAGATCAGGAGATAATGAAGCAGAATACTGTCTCAGTAGGGAGTGTTTAGGATGGTGACAAACTAGAAAGCGCATAGAGGGCCATTGTCACTCTGTTCCAGCACTTACCTGGGTAATTATGCCAGCCCACTATTAGCAGGAACTCTGACTTTTAAAGAGAGGCCATTCAGATTTTTAATCAAATAATTCATGTTTTACTATGTTATGCTCAAGCATAGTTTGGAAGTCTCATTAAATAATTTTTTGAAATTTGGATATATTGTATTTTTTTCACCTGTCCTATTATTTTAATGTATCAAAAAAGACTGATAGTGACAAAAAAATAAAGGGACTTTAAATTATCACTGGATGCTCCTTTATAATTCCTCACCTATAACAGGTTGTAATAGTTTTTAAAAAATGACTCTTGTACTCATAATGACTGGTAGTTATAAACTACATGTCCTACGATTCATGAAAGCTTAGGCCCAGTCCAATGCCTTTCATTTATTAGACATACTCTGTAGTTTCACCGATTCACTTAACTTTCTGTGCCTACAATGTAAACTGGAGGTTATAATTCCTAATCCATATTTCTCCTTGGGTTCCTATAAAAAATCAAGTGCCATAATGTAATGTATGACCCTTGCACAAATGCAGTTCATTGGGACTATCACTGGACTGGATATAGAGATCATATTAAACAGTAGCTGGTTTCCTAAACTTCAGATGAGAAGGCTGATTTAGAGCGATAATCACAAAGAGAAATATAATGTGAACCACATTACATTAAATTATCTAGAATCCATGTTGAGAAAGCAAAAAGGAATAGGCAAAATGTTAATAATATAACTGATTTAACTCAATGAATTCAAAATATTACTATGTCAACATGCAATCCATATAAAAGTTATTGAGATGCTTTACATATATTTTATGCCAAATCATTGACATATGTGTCATTTACAATTATATCACGTTTCAGTTTGGCTGAGTCCACATGTCAAGTGCCTGATAGTCACAGGTGGCTGTGGCTACTATTCTGAACAGCATAGGTCTAGATGATGACTAAGGTCCCTTCAACCTGTCTCATTAATATATACTAGGGGCCTGGTGCACAAAAATTTGTGCACTTGGGAGGTCCATCAGCCTGACCTGTGCCCTCTCAGTCTGGGACCCCTCTGGGGATGTCCACCTGCTGGTGTGCCTGGTCAGCCTGGGTGAAGGGTGGATGGCTGTCTGCAGGCTGGCCAAGCCCCCCAGTGGCGTCCCTCACCCCATTGGGGTGTGGCCAGTTTGGGTGATGGCTGAGGGGTGTTTTCAGGCTTCCCACAGTTCCCATTGACCCAATGTCCCAGCAAGGCTGGCTAGAAGCAGGTTTCTGGGGTTTGTTTATCTTCTATAATTGATACACTGTTCCTTTAAGCCATGGCCTAGGCAAGTATCAAAACCTCCTCTCTGTTTCAGCTCTGGCTTCTATAATGAAACAATGTTTCCCTTAGAAGTCAGGCTTGCTGTTTGCTTCCGCTCTTGAGGCTCCTAGGATTGATACTTTGTTGCAAATATGTTCCCTGGAGCAGAGAGAAGACCAGACGGCCTGCAAACAGTTGCACTCCTGCTGCAATGGACGCTCAGCTCCCTAACTGCCAGTCTCCATGTATTTGCATATAGCCACTGTGATTGGCTGGTGGTCATGGCTTAGGTGTCCCGTTGAAACGGTCAATTTCAATATTACTCTTTTATTAGATTAGATATGCCTCAATCTTTTTAAATGGCTAAAGCATCATCTACATCATGATGAACTAAAGAAGGTCTTTAACCTTTTTTAAAAGGAGTGGAAGAAGTGCAATTAGGAGTGGAAGAAGTCTAGCAAAACGAGCTTTTGCTACTTGCAAAGTAAGAGTACATATATAAAGAATTACAGCATGTAAGTAATGTCCTTTGACATATTTAAAACTGACATAGTCAAAATTAAAACTTTATTTCACAGAAAACTAACTCAGCCCTTTCATTGTTCAGAAGGGTCATGTATGATTTCACACACATAAGCTGCTTACTGTATTTGTTGTCAATGTAACTTAATGCCAAACATGTAATTGAATGTTGTAATCATCAGTCTGCTCTAGGAGAGACCCACCACCACACAGACACCAAGAATTTGTTTAGGGCAGATGAACCTATCAATATGGTGGTGAAGAAAAAAGATGCATGGAAAAACTTGCTAAAATTTTTTTCAGGTTCTCTGAAATAGTGTCTTCTTTTTTGAAGATTTTATGGGGATTTCTTAAAGGACACAGTGGGACATCAGTCATTTTGGCTAATAGATAATTAACCCAAAATGCATTTCAGTTTTAAGCTTGGAAAGTAAGATGGAACTTTCTGATGTATGGAAGAAATGATTCCAAAGATTTCTTCTTGGTGTTTCCAGAGAAATTTCTTGAATCTATAAGCAGTACATTTGTGTTATTAATAATATTCTAAATTCAACTTGTCATGCATAGAATGTTGCAGGACCACAACACTGAACACATCCAGAGGGCAATGTTTATATTTTATTCTACGCAGCCTACTACCAAGAAAGGTACGGCGAGGTATTTGCCGCTTGGCAGACTTAATGGGCTCTGTTCCTCCCAAGAGCATTTAAACAGGTCTCAACTTATGCTTAATCAATGCAAGTCATTCAGTTTAGCCATGACCTACACATATTTTCTTTCTGTAAATCTCTAAGTACACATATGAAACCAGTTGTTTTGCATTTCATATTTCTCCATCTGACAGTCCTAACTCTTTTATTATTTAGCAAAGAAGATCCCACTCATCATCCTTTACAGCTGATTAAAATTACAATGAAGCATCTTCTTTCTTGTCCCTGCAGATGCTGTTTGAAATATAAATATCAAAAAAAGAGATAGCTGGTGGTAAATTACCCACAACATGACAATTGCTAGCTAATCACATATTTGCCAATTTTCTTATATTGTTTCAATTACAAATAAATGAAGCAATCTTGAAGAAATTATTTATGTGTGTTCTAGCAAAGGAAATGTTAACTTACTTTAATTATCACCATTATTAATATTAGTAAAATCAAAATATTATTTAATAATATAAATTACATATGGTTTTTTAAATCTACAATAAAACATGAGTTGTTATGTGTGATTGGGAGGCAACCAATTGATGTTTGATTGATGTTTCTCTCTTAGATTGGTTTCTCTCTCTTTCTTCCTCTCTCTCTAAAACTTACACACACACACACACACACACACACACACACACACACACTAGAGGCCTGGTGCACAAAAATTTGTGCACTCGGGGGAGGGGGGTGTTCCCTTAGCTCAGCCTGTGCCCTCTCGCAGTCTGGGACCCCTTTGGGGATGTCTACCTGCTGGCTTAGGCCCACTTCCCAGGGGATTGGGCCTAAGCTGGCAGTCAGACATCCCTCTGGCAGCCTGGGGGCCCTTGGGGGATGTCCACTTGCTAGCGGTAAGAAGGCCTAAGCTGTAGTCAGACTTCCTTAGCACTGCTGAGGAGGTGGGAGAGGCTCCCACCACCACCACTGTACTGGCAGCCGTCAGCCTGGCTTGTGGCTGAGCAGAGCTCCCCCTGTGGGAGCGCACTGACCACCAGGGGCAACTCCAGCATTGACTGTCTGGCCCCTAATGGTCAGTGTGTGTCCTAGTGACTAGTCATTCCCAGTTGTTCTGCTATTAGGGTCAATTTTCATTACCCTTTTATTATATAGGATAGAGGTTTGGTGCATGGGTGAGGGCAGGCTGGTTTGCCCTGAAAGGTGTTCCGGATCAGGGTGGGGGTCCTGCTAGGGTTCCTGGCCAGCCTGGGTGAGGGGCTGAGGGCCATTTTCAGACTAGCCACAGTTCCTTCAGGGTAGGGATCCCCACTGGGGTGCCTGGGTGAGAGGTTGAGGGCTGAGGGCCGTTTGTAGGCCGGCTACATCCTCTTCAGGGTAGGAGTTCCTGCTGAGGTGCCTGGCCAGCCTGGGTGAGGGGCTGATGGCTGTTCGCAGGTTGGACACAGCCCCTTCAGGGTGAGGGTCCCTGTTGGGGTGACTGGCCAGCCTGGGTGAGGGGTTGATGTCTGTTTTCAGGCTGGCCACAGCCCCTTCAGCAGGGACCTTCACCCCATGAGGGTGGGGCTATCCTGGGTGAGGGGCTGAAGACTGTTTGCAGGCTGGCCACAGCCCCCAGCCACCCAACCTCCCATCAAGGCTGGCTGGAAGCAGGTATCTGGGGTTTATTTATCTTCTATAATTGAAACTTTGTTGCCTTGAGTGAAGGCCATAGCTGGCCTAGGCAGGCAGCTTCCTCCATCGCCAGGGCAACGAAGACTCCTGTTTGCTCTAGCTCTGTGGCTGCTAGCTTCCATGTTGGTTGAGTTAACTTGCATATAGTCACTCTGATTGGCTGATGGGCATGGCTTGGGATGTAGCAGAGTGATGCAATTAGCATATTACTCTTTTATTACATATATATGCTATCTAATAAAAGAGTAATATTCAAATTAGGTGTCACTCTGTCACAAAGATGGCCACCCCCATAGCCATAAGATGGCGGCACCCATAGCCATAACCTATCTAATAAAAAAGTAATATGCAAATTAGGCATCACTCCGTCACAAAGATGGCCACCCCCATAGCCACAAGATGGCAGCACCCAGTCTGGCTCAGTCCTGTCACTGAAGTGGTCAGGCCTGTTAGCCAGGCAAGTGGCAGGGGAGGTGGGGGGCCCAAAGGGTGGAACAGGTGATAAGAGGGGGCTGTGGGTCCCCTGCCCAGGCTGCAGCCTTGGCCAGAGGCTGCCAGTGGGGCAAGGACAGAGCCGGCAATGGCAGTGGGCAGGATCAGAGCCGGTGATCACAGACTCCTGGGCTCTGTGAAGCTGGTGATCAGAGGGGCTTGGGGGTCTCCTGCCCAGGCAGAGTAATATGCAAATTAACCCTCACTCCATCACAAAGATGGCAGCAGCCAGGAAGCTATAGCAAGGCAGGAAGTTTACATTGGCCTGGCAATGGAGAAAGCAAAGATTCCCACCTGCCCTGTGGGCCCTGAGCTCCACTCAAGGCAACAAAGTTTCAATTACATAGGCTAAATAAACCCAAGATACCTGCTTCCAGCCAGCAGCTTTTGAGCAGTACCAAGGCAACAAAGTTTCAATTATAGAAATTAAATAAATCCCTGATACCTGCTTCCAGCCTGCGGCCATGGCTAGCCTGATAATGGCCCTCAGCCCCTCACCCAGGCTGGCCAGGCACCTCAGCAGGACATCCTTCAGGGCAAACCAGCTGACCCCCACCCTTGCACCAGGCCTCTATCCTATATAATAAAAGGTTAATATGCAAATTGACCCTTTGTGGAAGGCCAAATTTGCTTTTAAGGACATCCCATTCCATTTGGGAGAATTTTTATGACTTCTCTAGGCTGTCAGTGAAAACTATTAAGGAAGGAATGAAAGTGCCAGAGGACTTTAAGACTCACTCTTTCCAGAGATAAATTATCACAAGATATTTCATAGGAAAATTACAATTTACTTTGAACTTTGAGGGAGGACAGCATCACCTCCTGTGGATGAATAGAAGAAATATTCACATATGTAAGTTAAACACATTAGCAAATGTACCATGTTTAGAAGGAAACCATGTGCAGAAGTGAAGGCCTCAAACAACAGAGAAGATTAAAACTGGAAATAAAGGTCAAGCCAAATTGTACACAAGCTTGAATGCCAACTTATAGAACACCAACATTGAGTTTTATCAAATAACTAGTAGCCTGGTGCATGGATTCAACTGGTGCACAGATTATTGCAGCAGTGGGGTCCCTCAGCCTGGCCTGCACCCTCTCACAATCCAGGACCCTTCAGGAGATGTCAGACTGCCAGTTTCAGCCTGATTCCCGCAGGCCAGGCCAAGGGACCCTTCTGGTGCATGAATTCATGCACTGGGCCTCTAGTATGCATATAAGATCTTTGGTTAATCTCTTCCTACCCTCCTCCCTCCCTTCTTCCCTCTGAAATTCATCAGTCTGTTTCCTGTTTCCATGCCTGTGCATTGAGTGTCTGCCCCCAGTGGTCAGTGTGTGTCATAGCTACCGGTCAAATGGTCGAAAGGTCAAACAGTCAAACAGTCACTTAGGCTTTTACTGGTATATAGAAATGACATCTAAATGTAATGACTGTAGCCCCAAAAATATCTCTGGACAGATGTCCAAATACCAGTAGTCAGATCTCACTTTCCTTGTCTTGAGCCACAACCACCCCGAATGAAGAAACTTAGCTCAGAAAACTCACACATAGAATATTTGCATGAAATCTATTGTGTATTTCTTTAGGCAATCAGCTAATGCCCCTTCAGAATCATGAACCTGCTCTCCGATTTAGTTCACTGTGGAAACCTGCTGTTTTATATTGCTGTATTTCCTGCACAGGTAGGAAATGCAGCAATATAAAACCATTATATGCAACACCTAGATTAAATGTGACTATATTTTTAAATGGAGAATTTTAAGTAATACTAGGCAAAAAATATACACTTTTATGGGTTACTTTAAATTGGCCATAATTGTATTAAACAATTATTTAATTTAGCAAGCCTTCCTTTTCCTTCCACTGTTACAATTAGCTTACATTTTTCTCTGGAAAGTAAATTAGAAGGAAATAAATACAGATTTTAAATGTTGCAACTTTACAGATAAAGTTCAAACACTAAAATCATTCTTATTAAATATTATGGCTACAATTTCTAATGCTAAATATGTTTTGCTACATGGAATATTCAATGAGTGTTAAGACAATATTGCAATGCTAATTTAAGTTTAGTACTTCTTGCATTATTTTCATTTCAGGTCACAGTTTTAATATTTCATTAGATTTCTAGTCATATTTTATGTATATTATAAACATTACTATGAGGGCTTGAATTACTATGCATTTTTGTGCATCTCTGATTTAGGAAAATCATAAGACTGATGCTAAAATGTTGGCTTGGAAATAATTGATTTGAAGTCATTTCCTAGATGAGAGTACTTGAAGGCCTGACTAAAAACCATTTTAAAATCAATCAAGTCTACATTTACATATGCAGTATTAAATGAAGAATAAAAGCAATTTTATAGATCATTCAAGCAAAATTTCATCTAAGGTATGTTTTTAGTTTATTTGTTTTGTTTTTCCTGTTGGCTGATCAGCTGATTATTTTTTGTGGTAAAAAATAACATTACCTTAAGTTCTACCAAAGGTATAAATCTATAGTTATTGTTTCAGATTAGATATGTATTCACAATATCTATGATAATCATATATGTGTGTAGAACAGGAAATCTTACAAATATAATCCAAATAATTTTCAGAAACCTATTATTGTGCCTATATTGCAATGTCAAAGAAAATGATTTTGTGCAAATTAATACAATATTTATAGAAGGCCAATTGCTTAGTAAATCCAATTCATAAGTAGTTATTGAAGCTATACCTTGAAAAAAGCACTACACTAGGGGCTGTGACCAGAAAGAATCTGGAAGCATTAGGGTTATGAGTTAAATTCAAGCCTGATCACTTCACTCATGTATTTAAATCCCTTCGCGTGCAATTCCATTGTTCCTGACATGGCCAGCATCTAGAAACCCTGAGTGTCCCTTCTGGGTCATAATTTCATTTCACTCTTTAATTGTTCATCTTGACACAAGGAGGGCTCATTTCTTGCCTGTTTTTGAAATTTATAAAAAGGGAGTCAAACCAGAGATATTATTTTATATCTGATTTCTTTCACTCAGCATTGTGAAGATTCATCCAAATGTTGCACATAGCTGTATATAGTTAGGGCTGATATAATTTCTTTATCCACTCTCATGTTGGTGATCAGGATTCTAGTCCTATCTCCACTCTGTAGTCCAGCCTTTTAAAATGACTATCCAGAACAGGGCCCATGAAACACGAGTTTTCAACCTTTGGAGAGGACTAAAATCTGACTTTTTTCCTTTCGTTCTAGGAGTTTATTACTTCAAAATGCTATTTATATCTTAACAACTTTTCTAGAATTGGCAGAAGAGGGGGATACAGGTGATCCTTTGGGGCTTTGCTCTTGATGAACAGAGAGCTTTGACTCTGCCCTTTAGTTATTCTCATGAAGCCCTTGCTCTCATCTGCTTTATAAAAAGGTCCCTGAATTGAATCAGTTCTGGTTTAATTAACTGGCTATTATCCTTCTCTTTTTGTCGGTCAGGTAATATCCTACTATATTATAGATTTTGAGCAGTGTTTTAGTATTCATTGCTGGAAAGATTAGTCCAAATCATCTACTTAGCTATTTCTTGCAGGCTGTTTTTCTTTCACTGTCTTTAAAGTATCAATCTTTCCCTTGGGTCTTTGAAAATATTTCACCAGCATATAAATTTTTCCACCTCTATTTAAGTATTTTTGAATCTCAAATTTTGGCCTCAGATATATTCACCGACTCCTTGAATTTTCTGTAAAATATTAAATAAAATATTTTTATAATAAAGACCAATTGTATAATTGCTTAAGGCTCTTTATGCTTACTGGAATGGAAAATAATAATAATCCTATATAACAAAAGGCTAATATGCAAACAGACCAAATGGCGGAACAACTGGAACAACCGAACAACTGGCTGCTATGACAGGCATTGACCACCAGGGGCGTGTGCAGAACATGGTGGGCATTGGCCATGGTGGGACGGTGGAGCAGGTGAACAGAGACACCAGATCAAGGTGGGGTGCTAGTCACTGTCATTGGGGCAAGCCTCTGGTGGCTACTGAAAAGTCTTTGTTCTCATGCATTGTGGTCCTGCCTAGAACTCACACCTGCTGCTGGTGCCAGCCCAACTCGCACCCTGCTCACTGGCCCTGCTCTCTGGCCCTGCTTGCACCCGCAAACGCACTGGAGCTGCTGCTCGCACCCGGTGCCGGTGCCTGGCGCAGGTCTCAATAACTCAGTGCCTTCTGTGGCTGCTCGTGGCAGCTGTTGGCCCTGATCACCCCTGAGGCCTTCTCCACCTCCCTCTGCCGCCGCTCGCACCCACTGATGACACCAGCCTGTTGGCACCCACTGCTGGTGCTGGCCCCAATCACTGCACATCAGCACATGGGAGCGGCAGCAGTGGGAGTAGGGCTGCCAGCAGACAGGACCAGGGTCCCTGGCAGGAGGGGTTGGACAGGAATGCAGAAGATGGGCCAAGACCCACCCCTGTGCCTACCAGTCTCATGTCCCACAGTTCCTTTCAAGGGACATGAATTCATGCACTGGGCCCCCAGTTATAATAATAACTAGAAGCCCATTGCAGGAAGATTCCTGCAAGAATAGGGCTTCCTGAGCCAGAGTGAAGCAGCTGCCTCACTTCTTCCTGTCTCTGCTCTGTTTCCGCTGCCTCATTCCCTCCCTTCTCTGCCACTTGGCTCCCTTCTGCAGCACTTGGCTTCCTTCTAGGCTGTCTTAAGTCTTTGTCCCCCAATCTGTGTATACAAATTAACTGACCTCTTGGCTGGGTTAATTTGCATATAGTAGCCCTGATTGGCCGCTGGGTGTGGTTTGGCTGGTGGGCATGGCTTAAGTGTCTTGGAGTGATGGTTAATTTGCATATTACTCTTTTATTAGATTAGATAATAATAACAACAACAACAACAACAACAATATACTAATAATTAACATGTACTTATTGTTCAAAGAGGGTAAGTAACTTGCCCCAGACCATGTAGTTAGTAAGTGATGGAACCTGCTTACAAAATTGAACAACCTGGCTCCAGATTTCTGTCCATAAATGATTATACCCAAAATTCCTTGGAAGCAGTGATAGCTGTATTTCATTTACCACATATGTCCACTGGCTAACACAGTGACTCAAACACAGCAAGTGCTCAATAGATATTTCTTGGTGACTGCTTGAATCTAAGAAATATCTATTGTTCATATGTACTATAAACATGATAATTTCCATAAAAATTAAAACAGAAAGATTACATCAGGTTAGACTGTCAAAGAACATTTTACAAGTAGTTAGATTCTGACTTACGTTTGGAAGCCTCCATCTGGATGCTGCTTATGATTTGAATAGGAAAATAAAAACAATGAAAGCAAAAATGTAAAAGCACACATATATATAAAACCTGCTTTAAATACATTTGAATAGAGAAAATGTTTTGGAGTTATATGTATCTCTATACTAATACTAATTAACAGTTTGAACAAGGGTTCTAGACTATGTAGTTTATATAATTATTTCATTAGTAGTATAAAGTACATATCATTTATTTCCATTTTACAAATAAGAAAATTGAGGTTCCAAGAGAAAAAATCATAGGTCTAGCAAATAGTGAAGCTTAGTAATACAGCATCAATAGTAGAAGAAAATGGGACGGGGAAATTTGGGGCCTAACTTCAGATTTTCTATGCCTACATGAGGCATTTGTTAGTTATCCAGTAAATAAAGAAGACAAAAGAATTTCGATTTTGAGCAAAAAGGACCCAAAGTTCATGTGTATGGAGGAGAACTCTCATGGTTGTAGGCATGATAGAATTTTTATCTACACCAATGCTGAAAATGAGTTTCTGTTTCTTATACATTTCCTGATGAACTAACCTTATCTATGTGTGGCTGCGGTTCCATCTGTTTGTTTTTCTATTTCTGATGTTGCAACAAACACATATCTAAGTGTACTCTGTGTCATTTCATGGGTTGGTTCCCAGGAACACAAAAAAGAAATGGAAACAATTGCGCAAACAAATAACTCACAAACAATAAGGTGCATGCTATTCATTTACCACGTAAACATGGAATGTCTGGGTAAGCCTTTTTGCAAGGTCAGACCTCAGCTTACTTGGCGGATGTAAAGAGTTTAGCCTGGAAGACTTGAGAAGGTGGGTCCATCCCCAGGTAAAGAGCAAGCGTAGGGAGAGGAATGAAATATGAAACGGCCTGGGAATTAGTTCTCAAAGGTGGAGACAAAGGATATCCAGAGCTGAACACAGAGGCCCTTGCACATCATGTCAAGAAGCTTTCCCTTGATCTATAAGATGTCTGGAGCTATTAAAAAATTGTGCCCTGCAACACTTGCATGGAAAGCTTCTCACATTTTGGTACATGACTTGAAATTTGTCCTTAGTGAGTTCTTATTACAAACTTTCTACCTGCTCTATGTGTAGCTACCCTATTTCCATTAACCACCGAGGGTTTCAACTTTGGAGTCCAGATATTTTTAAGTTTATGATTGCTTCTCCCTCCAAAGCTCAGAGATGACTTAATTTATAGTAATCCAAAGTGAAGAAATCCCAGTTATTAATTCACCTTCTCAAATAAATTCAAAACCAACCAAAACCTTTGGCAAAGACAATAGAAAATTTGAAAATAGTTTCCATATTCAGCCATAGAACTTCAAGGTCAAGTCAATGTACATAGGTAGGAAAAGTCTGATTCCACATGGCTATTGCATTAAGTGAACTGAGGGCTTCTCACACTAAGGACATAATCCTTAGTTGATAGTTTTATCCAAAGTCAGAACTTTTGGAGTTCTCTGTCTCTGCTTCACGACTAGTGTGAGGCTTTTGTCAATAATGAGCAGCCCTATCTGTCTCTAGTGCCATGGAAAATAACAGTTCGCATTGATACAACATGGATACAATTGCCCTTAGTGCTCATTACTCAAGCATTTCTGCTTCCTCTCTTTGTGCTCAATCAACTCCCATTAACCATGGAAGTGCTATTTGATGTCTTGCCATCAGACATGCTCTCAACATAACCAGTCCAAGACAATGGCGTTGGCCCAGAATTAAATATAGATAGATAGATAGATGATAGATAGATAGATAGATAGATAGATAGATAGATAGATAGATAGATAGATAGATAGATATAGATAGATAGCACCTTATTGGAAGTATAAGGCATCCTATGTAATAAAAGAGTAATATGCAAATTAACCATCACACCCTCACTCCATCACTCCATCAGAAAGATGGCTGTGGCCACGGAGCTGGAGCAAGCAGGAGGCTTGCCTTGCCCCCAGCAATGAAGGAAGCCAACCTTCCCACCTCCCTGGCAGACCGTGAGCTCCACTTAAGGCTACAAAGTTTCAATTATAGAAGATAAATAAATCCCAGATATCTTCTTCCAGCCCACAGATGTGGCCAGCATGAAAATGGCCCTCAGCCCAGCGGTACACTCCCCACCCTGAAGGGGCTGTGGCCAGCCTGAAAACAGCCATCAGCCCATCACCCAGGCTGGCCAGGCACCCCAATGGGGACCCCCACCCTGAAGGGGATGTGACCAACCAGCAAATAGCCATCATCCCCTCACCCAGGCTGGTCAGGCACCCCAGCAGGGATCCCCCCGAACCTGATCCAGGACACCCTTCAGGGCAAACCAGCTGGCCTCCACCCGAGCACCAGACTTCTATCTTATATAATAAAAGGATAATATGCAAATGGACCCTAACAGCAGAACGACTGGGAATGACTGGTCACTATGACACACTCTGACCACCAGGGGGCAGACACTCAATGCAGGAGCTGCCCCCTGGTGGTCAGTGCACTCCCATAAGGGGAGCTCTGCTCAGCCCCAAGCCAGGCTGATGGCTTCCAGCACAGTGGTGGTGGCGGGAGACTCTCCCGCTCCTCAGCTGCACTAAGGATGTCTGTCTGCAGCTTAGGCCTGCTCCCCGTTGGCAAGTGGACATCCCCAGAGGGTTTCCGGGCTGCCAGAGGGATGTCTGACTGCCAGCTTAGGCCCGATCCCCCCAGGAAGCGGGCCTAAGCCAGCAGGTGAACATCCCCCAAAGGGTCCCAGACTGTGAGAGGGCATAGGCCAGACTGAGGAACCAAACCTGAGTGCACAAATTTTGTGCATGGACTTCTAGTCCTATATAATAAAACCATAATATGCAAATTGACCAAATGGCAGAATGATTGGTCACTATGATGAGCACTCAACACCAGAGGGGCAGATGCTCAGTGCAGGGGCTGTCCCCTCATGGTTAGTGCAGTCCCACAAGGGGAGCATGGCTCAGCCAGAGGCTAGGCTTATAGCTGGTGAGGTCAGCATCAGTGGCTGGAGCCTCTCCCACCTCCAGGGAGCAGGCTTAAGCAGGCAGGTGGATATCTCCCAAGGGATCCCAGACTGCAAGAGGCTGAGGGACACCCCCCACACACACACCCCAGTGCATGAATGTCATGCACTGGGCCTCTAGTACTATATAATAAAGAGGTCAACATACAAGATTGCCGGCAGGGAAGGACAGTTTTGGGCAATCAGGCCAGCAGCGAAGGGCAGTTGGGAGGGACCAGGCCTGAAAGGGAGGGCAGTTAGGGGCAACCAGGCTGGCAAGGGAGGGATGTTAGGGGTGACAGGGCCTGCAGGGGAGGGTAGTTGGGGGTGACCAGGCCTGCAGGGGAGGGCAGTTAGGGGCAATCGGGCCAGTAGAGGAGCAGTTAGATATCAATCAGGCTGGCAGAGGAGTGGTTAGAGGGTGATCAGACCGGCAGGCAGAAGTGGTTAGGGCAATTAGGCAGGAAGGCAGGCAGGCCAGCAGTTGGGAGCCAGCAGTCCTGGATTGTGAGAGGGATGTCTGACTGCCCGTTTAGGCTCAACCCCTTGAGGGGTCACAGAATGGAGAGGGTGCAGGCTGGGCTGAGGGACACCCTCCCCCTTCCCCCTCCCCCCCTCCCCACACAAATTTCATGCACCGGGCCTCTAGTTATAAAATAAAACCCAATAAAATAGGGACATGATTAAACCAAAACAGAAATACTGGAAGCATTTGACACCAGCAAGTTACAATATATTCTTCCTGGTCGTCTTAAGTGAAGAGTGAAAGGCCACAGGACCTAAAAAGGAAGACTTACTATCTGTGAATAGTTTGGCTGATTCATAGATGTTTGCGGGGGGGGGGGGGGCGGGGGGGGGGGAAGCCCCCTTGAAGATGTTATTTCAAAAGATAAAATAGGCTATAACTGCAAAATCTAACATGAAACCGGCTGGATTTAGTCCCTAGAGAGATTGAAGTTGAAGAGAGTCACAGTGTAAACTGCAAATGAAGAATGTAGAAAATTGTCACCATCAATTTCAGTGGCTTTGGGAGGCTTTTGGCAGCCTGCTTGGGAAGACCAAGTAAAACCAAATGATGGATTTTGCCCTCTTGTCACTGCTGAGCTGATGGATACAAATCACTTGCCTTTTAAATCAAGTTGAAGAAATAAGATGCATTGAGCTGTAAGGGGATCAAACAGATGAAAGTGAGATACCAACAGATCAGAAGGTGTACACCCCAACGCAATCTGGATCAATTTTCTTAAATTGGTTACAGTAGACGAATTAATGTGCTCACTGACTTCTGAGGACTGGACTCTCTCACCCAATAGTTTCACAATAATGATGGAAGTGAAGGTGCTGTGATTGATGCTTTAGGTAAAGGACATTGCTAGCATCACTTCTAATCACACCAGTGGGTGGACCTGCTCCACCTCTGCAAAAAATCTCTGAGAGAAGGACAGAGCGTGAGAATGGAAGCCTGGAGGCTGAGACCATTTACCAGTCCTGTGACCCTGAGCCTGCCACTTTGTCTCTTTGCAGCTTGTTTTCTTTATAAGGAATGTGAAGATTAAAAAAAGGTTTTCTATTTCACAAGGTGGTCTGAGGGCTAAAAGAATTAACTCTGTGGAAATGCACTGAAGTACACATGTTTAAAGAGAGCTGTTTAAGGACAATCTATAATAATAAAAGGGTAACACACTAATTAGACCAGATGGCCAAATGGCCTTCTGGACATCCTTCCGGACGACCTTCCAGACAAAGCCAGGGATGTGAGGTTCGAGGGCAGCCGCCGCGACTGTGAGGGCCAAGTCCCTTGCACGAATTTTGTGCATCGGGCCTCTAGTCAACTAATAATTCCCTTCCCTTCCAAAAGTTCTTTGATGGATCCAAAATGAAAATTATATGTAAAAACTTTATTGGTGCTAGTAAACAGGTAACATTTTTGTCATTAAAACAAAAAGTTTAAAGGATTTCGTTAAGATACAGTAAAGGTAAGATCAGGTAATGAAATGCAATAACCAGCTGGCAAACCAACAGAAGTAAAGGAGGAGGGGAAGGGACCTACATGGACAGAAGTGAACAGGACTTTCCAACAGAGGCCTGGGAATTACTAGTCTAAAACTGTCATGAGCCAAGACAGAAGGATAGCCACTGGGACCCTTGGAAAGTGAGCAAATTGAACAATTCAAATTTCAGAAGCCATCTCAGTACCCAGATACATACAACAGGCTGTGGCCTTCACCGCCCTTCCTCCGACTAATGTTGCCAGCTCCCAAGGTAAACCATAGGATCATAAAAATACAGCCAGGTCAGTAAGAGAATGTTTGAAATGACACTTCCCCTACCTTAAATGGTAGGAGCGAGTAAGAGGAAAAAGCCTCTCTGGTAGCTCTTTCCATTCTTAGCCTTGAAAAGAAACATTTCTGATGGATCACAGGCACCCCAGTTTTCCATCTGGAGTAGTGGGTGAACTGGCAAAAAGAGAATTACTTCAACCACTTTAGGAACTGCAAACATATACAGACTTCAACAAAGTAAATTTTCCTGCCCCAGAATACTTTCATCGTAGCCAGCCTGCTAATTCACACGTTCTAACACCAAGGATAATGCAGGAAAAACATAGACATAAATCCTCACCCTCATGTGCTAATATTCTAAAATAATTTTTTTCTACTTGAAATTGGTTTCCCATTTTATATTGCCAGGGAAAGAAGGGCTATGTCCAGAAAAATAAAATTATTGAATCTATAAGAAGACCAGGAAATACAGTTTTTTCAGATAAAAATAATAGGGAAACTAAATTTAAAAAATTAATTGAGGCAGTAAAGAATGGGTTGTTACTACAGCAAGAAGAATATTTTATTTAGAAACAGGAATCATCAAACACTATCTATAAAAAATAAGATAGTAAATATGGGGTGTCCCAAAAATGTAGACACACTTCGAATTATTATAAAGTCAGTGTTTATTAACATACAGTTCATTTTCAAAATGTAAAAAAAGAGGTACAGAAATGAATAATGTTTTTTAGTCAATGCCTGTTTTCAAACTAATGACAATTCCAGTCCAGGCACTGCTGATAGGGTGAACCAATGGAATCACAAACATTAAGAATCATTTCACTCAGTATTTGTATGTCCTCAATTTGTCGACTGCTACTGTTCATACCATAAACCTTATATTTTATGTATCCCCATAAAAAAAAGTCTACTGGCACTTTAGGATAAATTGTCTTTATTCAAATCTTAGTCTGGCTTTACCCACTATTTTAAATCAGTTAAACCTGAAAAGGAGTGAAATTTAAGTGAATTCTCAGCTGATAAAGTGTGTACACATTATTTAAGACCCTGTACGTATTTTAGACTGTGGATTCCATATGCAGTTTCTGTTGCTTCGTATCATCATCATTATCATCTCTTAGCAACCCTTTCAAAACGTAGAAACCATTTTTAGCTCATAGATCTTACCAAAAAAGGTAATAGGCCATAGTTTGCCAACCAACCCCTGATTTAGATCAGTTTCTCTCTTTAACAACATGTTAAAAATATATACTAGGATTAGGACAATGTGAGTGGAGAAGAGACCAGGAAATGTACCAAAAGTGAGAGAGCAAACAGAAGAAAAGCAAAACCATAATTAGATAAATGACAAGGAGCATTTTCCTAAACTGAAGGCTTAAATCTTCAAATTAAATGAGTCCAGAATGATGGACGAAAGAATGAATGTAAAGAGAACTATCCAGAAATGTATTTTAGTGCAGATACTGAATTTCAAGAAAAAAAAAAGTATTTAATCCTTCAAGAATTCAGGCAGAAAGAAAAAAAATGTTTACATATAAAATATAAGTTATGTTCACATTAGACTTCTTTTCTGTTTTATTAAGCATGCTAAGGATAGAGGGGCAGCGTCTACAGTTAGACAATTTGGGAATCTAGCCAAGCCTTGTCATTCAGGTACCAAAACAACAGAAAATTTCTGATGTCCAAGGGTCTAATAGTACACCAGCTGTTACTCTACCTGCATGAAAATATTTGCCAATGGGATCGAGATTTGGAAATACATCATAAAAAGTAAAGTATAAAATCTAGTGACAAAAACTTCTGAGAAGACTCTGAGGAATGCATGTTTGGGGGTAGGGTGGGGAATAACATTCTTTGAAGTACAAAAGCCATCAGAAATAAATAGGAAAAAACGTTCAAAAACTGGAGATACAAAGGTAAAAAGTTAGGAGGCTTCAGGAGAGTGAGGCCCAAATACAAAGCAAGTTCTGTAAATTTAAAGCAGACTTTGGATTCCAGGGAAGGACTGGCTCAAGTCATTTCCTCTGCACCTCTAGGCACACCAGTCAACACTTCTGTAGCTATACTTTTACCTGTAGTGGCAGCATTTCAGAGGGAGGTGTCCCAGAAATAATCCCCAGCTTGTAGGGACCTGCTTCAGCAGGGACACAGGCTACTCAACTTTATTCAGTTACTTACTTAGGAGACACAGTGTGCCAGGCACCTCCTAAAGCTAGGGATAAACACGGAACAACCCAGAGACAACTCCTTCCCTGCAGTGCCTGTGTTCTACCGTAAAATAGGTGTCTTTTCCCTTCCACTTGAGACCTCTTCCGCATTTTATAGAGCCGGCTGTAATAGGTTTTGTCTTTTTTCTTTTCTTTTTTCTTTTCTTCTTTCCTTATTCCTAACATTGCTTCTTAAAATGTGGAGTGACACCTTGCTTTGCGGCTGAGGAGCAGAAGTGGCTGTGGAAGAAGACCGTCTATCACCTATGAGTGAGAGGTCTGAGGCAGGACGCCTGGCTTTGAACCCTGGCTTCATCACTTAGAGGTTCCAGCTGTGGGACCTCAGACACATTCCTTAACTTCTTTGGATTTCAGTTTTCTCATCTGTATCATAAAACTAACAAGAGGATTTGCCTTAGAAAGCTGTAGTGGGGATTAAATACTGTAAGTGATTCAAGGTTGAAAATACTGTCAGAAATGTAAAAAGATGCCCAATAACCCCATGCTCGCATTTAATCATTAATCACATTTAATCATCCAAATAAAGGATGTGCCCCTTAAAGTATAGCAGTAATAATGGAAGTACTAATATGATGATCGTTCATTGAATCTTTATTTGCTCATCTTTTAAATGGACATCACAGCACATGTACACACATACACAAAGTTGTGAAAGATGCACAGATGAAAAGGAAAAACACATATAAAGCATTGCAAGCCAATCCATAATTTGAACTCACGTAACTCTGACCTCCACGCTGTTCTGTTCTGCTTGTGCCATCTCCTTAGAAAAGGCATCTGAATCCCCATTCGTCCAAATAACCTAATCCAGTTAATCCCTTTAGGACAATGCAAAGGCTTTGCGCACATTGAGCTGAGTGTGACTTACCCTGCACTTTTCTTACGACAAAGCCTTTTATTTTATTTTTTTTATAAAAGGAGCAGTTTATAAAATGGCATTATGAAGCTATTGAACATAAAATAAAAAGCAGACTGGGTCCTTTGGGGAGAACACATTGCCCTCAGAGAAGAGCTTAATATGTCACTCTCAGAGAAAAGCAATTCTTAGGAAAAGGGCAAGAGCAATCATTTGAGAGGAAACTCACGCTTGATAGAATGTTCAGCGACCAATGCAAGGGCAGAGAGAGAGCAAGAGTCGTATGGATGGGGTCACAGGGAGGAGGGATGGCATCTGAAGGGTAACTGGCCTAAGTACCCTTTGCTCCTGTCTTAACACTAATTGTAGCAACAGTAACCACTTGTAAAATGCTTGCTCTGTGAGAGGTACTGCTCTGTTTGCTTTCTAGGCTTTATCACATTCAGTTCTCACATCAATAAGATAGATCCTGTTATTATTATTCTGATTCCCTAGATAAGGATAGTGAAACTCAGGTAGACTCAGAAATTTGCTAAGATTATAACACTAGGAAATAGAGGTGCTAAGACCTGGATGAAAAAAAAAATTGAATTAAACAAAACTATTTTCTTATTCAATTAAGATGATCATTCTTCAAGGAAGAAAGTATATTCTGCCATTGATTTTAACACAATTTATCAGTTTAATTATTCCCTTATAATCATGCATAGATGCTTTTAGCCAGTGTTATCAAGGAGCCTATTAAGTACAAAGCCCTTTGCTTGTCATTGTAGGAGACTAGTTTTTAAAATCCTCCAAAAATGTAAGTTTACAATAGAAGATGCTCCTAACAACCCCAGACACCGCATTATCTACTCCAGGAGTGAGCATCAGACATCCTGATAGAATGTAGATGCACTTGGTTAGATTCATGCCCATCCCATCCGACCTTACGGCACAGCCTAACAATGCCGCGACTCACCCTCTCACCAGGGAAAACAGCCTCATGGTCTCTCTCCGATTTTACTGAGTGATATTAAAATATATCAGTCTTCTGACTCTCCTGCCATGATATTTGAGAAAAGGCTGAGAAATTTGAGAAAATGCTGAGAAGTTTCAAAAAGTGTTGCTACCTAAAAGATGATTTTGCAAAATGTAAAGATTAAGGGAGGGAAAGAAATCTGGATTGGGATTGGGCAGAGAAAAAGTGGATCTGCAACGCAATCCCAACAGAATCCCAGCCAACTCCAAGAATGTTCTAGTGTTGGGATGATCCATTGAGTTGGGACAAAGGAGTCAAGCCTTTAAAGTTCAAAGCATACGCTCAGCTCCTTTGTAAGCAAATAACAATGGCCTATATGGCTTTACTTTTCCATTTTCACTAATTGTGATTTACTACTCAAAGAGTAAAAAGCCATTGTTTCTTTTTATGTTTGCTTACTTATAATCATCAAAATAGTTCATTTATTATCTAATATTATGATGTGGTATGTAAGAAAAAAAACAGGTTTCAATGGATACTCTTTAAAGACTTCTTTAAAAATGAATATATATATCCAAACTAAAAAAATCTTCTATGGATTAATGCATAACTACAACTTATTTTATGGCATGGTGAAACACGAACATTAATATATACATGCTGCAGACTTGCAGATTTCCACTAACCACTGTTTTCAGTATGAAACGGTAGTTTTTATTCTGTTTTTAATAATGATGTCAAATTATTATTAAAATCCTTGACTCTATAGGCCATAGATATCCTTAATTTTGACATTGAAGTAAAGTGTATGTGTGTGTGTGTGTGTGTACAATTTACTTTCAAACATGAAGCTTCATTTTTTTTTATTCTAAAGGCTTTTTAAAATCAGATGCAGGAAGTTAAGTGGCTAGCTACCATTAGTTTCCAGCATCTATCCATTCTCCTAGGGAAAATTGATTAGTTCAAGAATGGGTAGGTAAGTCAATCAGAGCCAATTAGATGCATAGGCATGAATTCTGTGGCTCCCAAGAATTTCTGTCTTTTTTCCTCTGCAACTGAGATTTGTTGAGGTAAGGCTTGGCCCAATTGCATTCATCTTGCAATATTGAATGGAACCAACCTAAAAATGCTAGCAACTCACTGAGAAAAGCAACTCAGAAAATCTAACCCTAAAAACTTTGTTTATGCATCTGGATTAAATCATTTCGGAAGCTTGTCTTAATTTTAGACTGTCAGTTATGTGCCCCAATAAATTCCCTTTACTATTTAGGCCCGCTCAGATTTTCTGGCCAGCAGCCAAATGAATACTAACTGAAACCTAAGGGAAATCTGCCATTGATCCAATGAACAATTGTACAATTAGCTCTCCATTACAAAATAGGCAAATAGGAAATGTCAAACACCGTGTTCTTCTTTTTATTCCTTCTGGAATGTTTATGCATCGCCAGTATCTCTTCATAAGGAATAAAGTGAAAAAAATATGTACAAGGCAAGTTAATGGGGAGTCATTAGGGAAAATATGTCTTTGAAAGTAATATTACCTTGTTAAATTCACCAAAATCCATATTGTAGTTGTCTTGCATATCTAGCAAGTAAAATAAAATGTATCAGTATATCCCATAATAATCTTGCAATCAGCATAAATACCAAACAAATTCACATTAAGGCTAAATCTCATACCAATTTTATAATGAATAAATCTATTCATCTAGTTTCCAGATGGTCAAATTCTCTGTTCAAGGCATTTCTTTCTCAATGTTACTACAACTATAATGCCAAAAGAATACTTATAATATATACTAGTATATGTGAAAATGAAGCTAAGGGAGGACATATTCTTCAGTGGTTCTCAAGGAGATAGTGGTTCTCAACTCCTCCTGAAAGTATTTACTAGGAAACAGTGATTGGGGGTAATACTGGGGCTTAGTTACCAAAATTAGGATGCTGTTTATTTAGAAACAGGCTTGACCAAAATGTCAATAAATACTGAGTCTGCAGTGAAGCCTGCCAAAATGCACAAATTTCAAAATGAAGATTCTTTTTATTTTATGACATTCTGGCCCTGGTGGCAATGACAATCTACAGCATTGGGGACCCCTAGCATATACATCTCATGATTTCTAAATACCACTTTATATTAACAGAAACTAGGGGTCCTAAGAGAAAGGGCTGATTCCCTATCTGGTGCAGGAAATGTACAAGGTGAACTATGGCCCATCATGTGCCAGAAAACAAGAGGGTTATAAAGACTAATGAACTCATACCACAGGGACAGAGGGCATAGATAGGGTAAATGAAATATTTCATGAAAGAGAGTTAGAGAATATGAGAACGATTCACAACACATACAACACATCAAATATTAAGAACCTATAAGTTCATGATGATTTTTTAAAAAATATTTGTTGTTGAAAGTATTCCATATGTCCCCCTTTTTCCCCCCATTGACCCCTTCAAACCTGCCCCCACCACCTGCCCCAGGCCTTCACCGCCCTATTGTCTGTGTCCATGAATTATGCATACATGCATACAAGTTCTTTGATTGATTACTTCCCACTCACCCATCCTCCCCCACCTTCTCTCTGAGATTCCTCAGTCTATTTCCATGCTTCTATGTCTCTAGATCTATTTTATTCATCAGTTTATTTTGTTCATGAGATTCCACATATGAGTAAGATCATGGACACTTGTCTTTCTCTGACAGGCTTATTTCGCTTAGCATAATACTCTTCAGGACCCTCCACGCTTCCTCAAAGGGTAAGAGATCTTTCTTTTTTACTGCTGCATTATTTTTAAAAAGTAAAAGTCATTGTTTACAATGGACCAACTCAATATTCTGAAAATTGACAAAGAAAAGTATTAACTATTTATCCTGCTTTTCCTCTAAAACTTTATTTCAAGGTAATGGAGAATTTAATAAGGAAAAGTTCTTTTATACGGATTGTCTGATAAAGACAGAAGAATGCTAAAATTAGAAAATCATCATTTTGCAATCCCAACTTTATTAATAATGAATATTATGATTTTAATATTATTATATTAATATTTATATCATTTTATGTTATACTTATAATTATTATATTATATTATATTATATTATATTATATTATATTATATTAATTATATAATTTTATACATAGCAATATATAAAATATATTTAATATAGTATATTATTGTATAATATTCATATTTTTATATTAATAGAAATAGTAATCATGGATTCAACAAGCTAATGGTGCTTTAGGAAATAATTAGCACCACTATGTATTTTCTGACCAAAAATACTGAAGTTGAATCAAATTAAATCTTAAGAAAAAAAATTATCACTTTAAAAATAATAGGAAGATAGAGAGCTACTATAAAAAGTCCTCTCAGGGAAGGATGATCACCCAAATTTACAATGCAGGGCATTCTGCAAGAAAAATGACCCAGTTTCTGCAAAAACCATAAATAAGTAAATAAATAAATAAATAAGCAAATCATCAAAGACATGGAAGAAAAGAAAGGGCCTATTTTTGAATAAAAGAGACTTCAAAGGCATAATAATTAAATGTGATGTAAGGCTTCTGTTTGAATCTTGATTTGAACAAACCAATTGTTAGTAGATGATTTTGAGAAATTAGGGCAATTTAGGAAAATTTAAATATGGCTTGGGTATTAGATGGTATAAAGAAACAGTTGCTGAATTTTTCAGGTATAATAATGTCATGATGGGCACATAAAAAATTCATGCCAATTAGTGAAGCACACTGAACAATTTAAAAGGAAAATAATCATGGGGTCTCACCCTCAGGAACTTCCCAGGAGACCTCTGGGACTGGCCTTCGTAAAAAAAGAAGGGCAAGTAGAGAATGAAGAAAGTGGCCAACTGCTCTGGATTGGTAGAGGTCTGGTTTAATAAGAACTTATGCCCTAGCTGGCATGGCTCAATGGTTGGTGAATCAGCCTGCACACCAGAGAGTCATGGATTCAATTCCTGGTCAAGGGCACATCCCTAGGTTGCAGGTTCAATCCCAGTCCCTGGTGGGTGCATGTGGAAGGCAACCCATCGATGTTTCTCTCTCCCTCCCACCCACTTCCTCCTTCCTTCCACTCTCTCTGAAAAAAAGTAAATGGAAAAAAGAGCCTCACTCCTCAAGTAAGGATATAATAATAATAATAATTATATATATATATATATATATATATATATATATATATATATATATATATATGGCTAAGTGACTGACCATCCATCCATCCACCCAACCAACCAACCGGCCGGTACATATGATGCACACTAGCAATTTAAAAATAAATGTTGACTCACGCATATGCAATACATATAAAGCTCTCACTGGCACCAATCACACATGTGTTTTAATTTTATAATACTACTAGGGGCCCGGTGCACAAAAATTTGTGCACTCGAGGGGTCCCTCAGCCTGGCCTATGCCCTCTCACAGTCTGGGACCCCTCAGGGGATGTCCACCTACTGGCAGGCCTGGTCAGCCTAGGTGAAGGGCTGATGGCTGTTTGCAGGCTGGCCAAGTCCCCTAGTGTGGACCCTCACCCCATTGGGGTGTGGCAAGCCTAGGTGACAGGCTGAGGATGTTTTTAGGCTGCCCACAGTCTCTTCAGGTTTTGGGTCCCTACTGGGGTGCCTGGGCAGCCTGGGTGAGGAGCTGAGGGCCGTTTTTAGGCTGCTCACAGTCCCTTCAGGGTTCGAGTCCCTACTGGGGTACCTGGCCAGCCTGGATGAGGGACTGAGGGCTGTTTTCAGGCTTTCAGGCTGCCCATAGCTCCCATTTACCCAATATCCCAGTGGGGCTGGCTGGAATCAGGTTTCTGGGGTTTATTTATCTTCTATAATTGAAACACTGTTGCTTTGAGCTGAGGCTTAGGCAGGTAAGGAAGCCTCCTATTTGTTTAAGCTCCATGGCTTCTATAATTGAAACATTGTTACCATGAGCAGAGGCTCAGCCAGGCTAGGAAGGCAGTTGCAACGGAAGCCTGCTGTTTACTCTAGCTCCGTGGCTGCTGGCCACCATCTTGGCTGGGTTAATTTGCATACAGCCACTCTGATTGGCTGGTGGGTGTGGCTTAGGCATCACGGAGAGATTATTAATTTGCATATTGCTCTTTTATTAGATTAGATATCATATATACTATTTTGATATGTAATATTTTGCGGTAACATAATTATCACATGAAACTTTCTTTTAATTAATTTCTTTTCAATGTGCATGAATCCATGCACCAGGCCACTCATAATAATAATAATAATAAAAGAAAAGGAACTTACCAGGTTTGTCCCAAACAGCTATAAGACTAGTAAACCTCCACAAAATTACGAAAGAATTTTAAATGTTTATATAGAGGCCTGAATTAAGTGCAGGCACATCTACCATCCAAGTGGTCTCAGCAATACCTCCCCTCACTCTCTCCAGGTGGTGCCCTTCAAAATGGCTCCAGAACAGGGCTTGAGGGACAGTCCACATGGGGGAGGAGGGTGGAGCCACCAAAGGCCTGGATGCAGCCCTGAAGGAGTCCTCAGGCAGTGACACCCTTTGCATCACCTCCTCCAACATGAACATGGCTAGCACGCCTGCCTGAAAATACTCCAGAAAAATTTTTTTAAAAAGTGTGTGTATAGGAAATAAAGGATACAAAACTAGCAAAACGAGGATTATTCTTAATGTTGGTTCATTATATCGATTTTGATACTTTCGTGTATGTCATTCCTTGTATTTTTTGTTCAAAAAGAAAGTACTAGAAACATAGTTAAAGTCATTTCTCTGAGTTTCATATCGATAAATAATTGAATTAGGTAGGTTTCTACCAATTAAGTGAAAGGCAGTTTTCTCAGAAGCTTAATGTTTGTGATTAGTCAGGACAAGAAGCTAGAACCATCATTAACTCCTTTTTCCCCCTTTTATATCCCACAGCAACTCCATCAGAAAACCTTGGCTCTGCCTTTGACATATATCCTGAATCTGACTCCCCATCATCACTTGTATGCCATCTATCTGTTTCCAAGTTTCCAGTCTCTCTCATCTGGATTATTGCAAATGCCTCCTAACTGGTATGCTGGCTTCAATCTTCTTGCTCTTTGGTTAATTCTTAACAGGGCAGCCTGTTGCTTCTTTGCTCATCACCTCGGTTTCTGCTGTGTGTCTATCTCACTCAGGAGGAAAGGGTATATCCTTCATGCAGCCTATGTATGAGGTTCTATGTGTTTTGGACCACTACTCTCTCCTGTTACTCTCCTTTCGCTCCAGCCAAACTGGCTTCCATGTCATCTCTTTTTTACTAAATATATTTTATTGATTTTACAGAGAGGAAGGGAGAGGGATAGAGAGTTAGAAACATCGATGAGAGGGAAACATCAATCAGCTGCTTCCTGCACAGCCCCTAATGGGGATGTGCCCGCAACCAAGGTACATGCCCTTGACCGGAATCCAACCTGGGACCTTTCAGTCTGCAGGCCGGTGCTCGATCCACAGAGCCAAACCGGTTAGGGCTCCATATCCTCTATTGAATAGAATAGCATACTCCAGTCTCAGGGCCTTTCCTGTGCTGTTCCCTCTATCAGGAATACCCTTCCCCCATTCTATCTGTATGTAGCATTTGTTCCCTCACTTCTTTCAGGACTTTGGTCAAATGTCATTTTCCCAGAATTCCTCTTCTAACATTAAATTATCTAGCCTTCCCTATTGCTCTTTAATTCCTTATCTTTCTCATACCTCTCATAAACATGCAATCCATATGTTGAACCTACTCTTTATTTCTGTATCCTCTATTTTTTCATAAGGGATTTGTCTCTGCTATTCACTGCTACATCCCTAGCACTCAGGAGAGTGTCTGGCACACGGTAAGAATTCAGTGATTATTTGTTGAATAAATAAATTAAGTTACTACTCCAGGAGTGTTGTTCACGGCCCAAGAGGCTTGTTATCCTCCCAAGTGCACTGCTTTGACTTGTTTTAACCACCAGGGAGCAAGCTCACTTCTTGTATTATTCACTCATTCTTCCAAATATATTTATTGAGCTCTTTCTCTGCATTAAGAACTGAATATACAATAATTAATAAAATGAATATGCCATGCAGTCTCCTGCAATCACTTTCCAGTTTTTAGGGAAGGAGGGGCACTTCACTGCCATCTTAGGATCAGTCTACACAGATGTAAAATGCTATCAAAGCATTGCAGAGGCATTGCAAGATACGGAGAAACTGACTGACTTGGGAAGGTTTGGGTAGGCGGGGGGGGGGGGGGGGGGGGGGGGGGGGGGGGGGGGGTGCAGGGTTGAATGGAGTTCCAAAGACCATTGCCTCTGCTTACCAGATTCTCCTTATGGAGCTCCTCCAAAGACAGCCCAAGAGGAGTGGGAAATTAGAGTATTTCCTATGGTCTCCTCAAATGATACGCACTCCTAGCTATAACCAGCTCTCACTGCTGCTCCCTAATATGCATGCATGGAACTAAGGAGTAACTATGCCATCTGGACGAAAGGGTGGGGTTACTCCTGAAGGCACTCAAGGAGATGCACACAGAATAGCAGCCCAACCTATAGCTAACAGGAGGGGAGAAGTAATTCCTTGCAGGTACAGTTCCATGCAGTGGCTAATGACTGAAGTCTTTATTATAACCCAAATACTTCTGATATTTGTGTCTCTTTAGTGATGTCCAGGTTAACATGAGGTGTCTGCTGTAACTGTATGAATGTTTTGTCAATCAGAGCTTCATCATTGTTATAAAATATGGAGATTCAAGATCCCTTTTCATTATCAGAAGAAATTTCATCATTGCATTTTATCAACATAAGAAAAGTTATATTTTTTAAATCAAAGTACAACTGATTTAAATGCTTGAATTACTGTAATTACAGTTTTTAATGTTTTGTTACCTATTTCTGGAAACTAAGTTTCTTGTTGATGATGATTATCAAAAATTTAAAGACATCATTATTTTAAAAGTCTTAATCAGAAATTTTTTGTGTTAATTTCACATTTAACAGCCTGTTAAAAGTTATAGTTATGTTCACTGAAGCAAGCTCAATTTCTCATCTGAAATTTCAAGATTTCACTTGGATGTATTCTTCCAATTAAAGATCAAGTTGTTTTTTATTCCTAACACTTTGCTTCATAAAGAAATGTAATTATTTTCATTACCATGCCTTATGTAGCTACTCAAAATTTTTCTCTGATTTATCCTAGGAAATACTATAATTTTATTTTTTTAATATATTTTATTGATTTTTTTTACAGAGAGGAAGGGAAAGGAATAGAGAGTTAGAAACATCGATGAGAGAGAAACATCGATCAGCTGTCTCCTGCACATCTCCTACTGGGGATGTGCCCGCAACCAAGGTACATGCCCTTGACTAGAATCGAACATGGGACCCTTGAGTCTGCAGGCCAACACTCTATCCACTAAGCCAAACTGGTCAGGGCTATAATTTTCTACATGTGCTTTGACATGTAAAAAAGTTGATAAGTACTCTGCAGGGGAAAGTTGTATGCCATGGGTGAATTTTTGGCCTTTTAGGTGCAGACATTTTCAGACAGCCCAGATTTCCCAATGGCTTTTCAAACCCTTTATCTCCTGGTTTGATTTCTGTGCAGATGGAGACAAGCACCAGTGACATGAATACGGCATGTGCTATCATTCAATTCCTCCAGACCCTTAGAATAGGATTAATACAGCTTCACCCTTCGAAGGAAAAATTATACCACTGTCTTGAAATGTCACTACAGAGAACATGTGAGTTCAGTAAAGGGATATTTTGCAGGTGCAGATTTCTTGTCCAATTAACATGACTGATTCAGGTTCAAAGAAGTGAGCCAAAATGTACCAGAATGCCATTTGCCATTCAGAAATGGAAGGCCCTTGTGTAACCATTGGTGAGGCTATGCCTTCTGCATATCCATCATCACTGTGGCTAATTCGAAAGAAGAATCTGAGAATGGCCCCAAAACGCTATTCCTCTAACTATGACGACAAATATCAACACTTGGAAAGCAATGCTTATATTTGGAAAAAAGAAGAATCATGCAAAAACTGGTAGTGATGGGCGTGACCAGTAGGGGCCAGGATTCTGTTCCCATTTCCTTTGTGTATATCTCCATTAATGTGAGGTAGCTGCCTTACCCCTAAGGAAAATAAAAGAACTATTTATTGGTTTGAATTCATAAAGTAAAAGTTGTATAAGATCTTTAATATTTATAGCATTAATCACGGGCACATTAAGAAGAGCATAAGTTTTTATTGTTATTTAATCGTGGGTCAGACCTAAAGAATAGTTGTGAACAGTGGATATGCTGTAATTCTGTGATATAGTAAAGCCTTAGCTAAAAGCCAGTTCTCCCAAGCCCAGATTTCCCATGAAAAGCTATATGTGCTGTGTTTTTATTTTTAAACAAGACATTCTTTCTTGCTGCAGAAACTCATTGAGAAGTTGAGTTTATAGAGAGAATGTGTAGCTAGCTAACTGGTGAGCGTTCAGTCAAGGTGGCAGGACAACATAGACTGTAAATGAGTACATGTATAATGATGCCAATGCTAGCTCTGTCGGGTCTGGGTAGAATAAGGCACTCTGTCTAATGCCTCACATACATTCTCCTTTAAACCCCTTGTCTTTGCACATAAAGGACCTATTTGTAACCCCATCTTCCTGATGAAGAAAATAAGGCTTAGCATCTGAACCCCAGTGTGTCTGACTCAAAATTCCATGCTTCAACCCTTGGCTCATCCCCTCTTAACAAATACATGTTAAAGCCCCTACATTTCACACATCAGACCTGGAAATGCTTTTCTACTAGATGACAGCTGTTTACATTCTCTCAACCTTTCTCGGGAAGAGGGGGAGTATAATATCCACTGCTTTACAGACTTGTATAAATTATGTATTAATCTGCAAAACCAATCTTTACTTTTTAAAAGCCCTTATGTTAATATTTAGAGTCAATCCGAAGCAAATGAAGACTTGGGCACTTTAATATGTACTTGATGAATGATTAAACTCTAATCACTGTGATTGTAACCACTATCAGACATGAGGATACCCACGACCAGAAAGGTCAAGAATGAGTTCTCAGGTCATTGGCTTTGCCCAGAGCTGCCTTGATGAGTCACATTCCACATAGCCTCTCTGTGCTGAGCTAGCATCTATGTAGATCAAAGCCATGGCCAGAATGGCTAATTCATGCACTAAACCCAAATGTCAGGATTTGTTAAACACGTATTCCTGGGAAAACTACCTAACTGAACCCACTGAAAGAAAAGCAGGAGAACAGATTATTTGTCTAGATTTAGATTCAGGTGTTTCAACTTACTGCTGTGAGGAGCAGCCAAACAATAAAAGCAACAACACAGTAACAGCCTACCTGGGGAAAGAGTGAGGGTCTATTGCTGCAAGCCTTCAGGGAGAGGCCTGTAAAGAAATTGGTGAGACTGATGAAGTGTTTATTGCATATGATACAAATATAATGGATTGCCCCTCCAGTCTTCTCGAACCACATGGAATATGAATGCATTATTGTGTGAATAAGTCAGCAGCTAATGATATGAAGTCTTTCAATGTATCAACCTAGCTGTTCATTCTTAATCTCTCTGCTCTTTTCCTCCACCCTTCTTTCTCCTTCTCCTCACTTTAATGAGGAATGTGTTGTGACTACAAAAAGTGTAATAACCCCACTACTACCACCTTCACATAAACATCTTCTTCCTTCTTAAGGTGCAAATATTAGCTAAGGATCCTGATAGATTCAAGGCAAAAACCTGCCTCTCTCCCTCTTTGTCTCTTTTTTCACCTCCAATTCCAACCAACTAATCAGCACACATTGAACTGCTCAGAGTGACTTACATTTATTATGGCAACAACATCATTCTTCACACTTCTTATAACGATTAGTAGTATTTGGACATTGATAGCAAGACATTAATGCTACCATCTCTCCAAGCTTTTCCTCACATAAAGAAAGGAGAGAGCCCAGTCAGGGTGGCTCATTGGTTGAATATTGATCTATGAACCAGGAAGTCCTGGTTTGATTCCTGGTCAGGGCACATGCCCAGTTTACAGGCTCAATCCCTAGTAATGGGTGTGTGGGAGGCAGCCAATCAATCATTCTCTCTCATCATTGATGTTTCTAACTCTCTTTCTCTCTCCCTTCCTCTCTATAAAATCAATAAAAACATTTTTAAAGGAGAAATAAAAATTAAAAACATGAACTAAATACAATAGACACAGTCTCACTTACATATATATTAAAATATATTACCCAGGTTAACATGGGACACTCAGATAAAGTTGGTGGCCTTGCCATTCCTGCCTTCCCTATTCTCTCCACAGTCCATGGCTCCTATGCACTCTGTATTGACAATGCCAACATAATTGTATTTAAAGTGTTCACAGACATATGATTCTTGATCTTCCTGGAAACTGAATCTCAGAGAGGAAAAACTTGAATCCTACATCCCTCAATTAAGTTAAAGCCATATACAGACGTACTGAATGAACAGGCTAGGCATGCAAGGTCATGGCAGAAAAGAACATAAGGTCCCAAGATAAAATCATCACAAGTGGCAAGTGAGTTTTGGAAGACAGGACTTCACGAATGCCTAGACATTGGGAAGAACTAGTTGCTGTTAGATAGGAGGCTGCATGGGAACCTGTCCCCCATCTTTGCTATTACCTGTGCCAGATGTGAGGTGAAATTAAGGGATTATGAAACTAGGGACTTTAGCTCCTCTGCTGTGGGATCCTTTAATGAGCAGAGTGGTGAACAACTGAGCTCTAAGAAGGGATGTGAGGAGAAGCCTTTTAAGAAAGCTCTAGCATTATGCAAGCCAGTATATGTCAGCCCTGCAGGACCCAGGTACTGTGTACAGTCTTTATGTCCATTCCTTACAAACCAGAGTTTTACAGGAACTGGCAAATATCCTCATGCCTTCTTGGTCCACACTTTTCTGATTTTCAGCTTTCTCTGTGATGTTGGCCCCTGTTGATCTCCCTTCTGTTTTTATGAGTGCAACTATGTATTTGGGATGTTTGTTATACTTTATGCAGCATTTCTAGCTGTTTCATAATAGAATTTTCAGACCCCAATTTCAGTGTTCCTGGAACTGTGAGTATATCCATCTTTTTATAGAATTATTTCTAAAATAGATTTGTATAAAGCTGCTGTTAGAAACAATAAATTCACTGATGTTTGGCTTGGTTTCAGTTACTCTGATGTATTTTTACCTGATACTTTTGTTCTCTGAGGACCCTAGCAGACCTCTTCTCTGAACTTTAGGGCCCATGGATATTCTTCTCGTTACCTAGTGCTAATACATGGACACCCATTGATTAATTAACTACTCAATTGATAGTTTATAGGTCCTGGAAGAGTTACTTAACCAATCAATCTAATTGTATTAAGGACTCCACCTCTTTCATTCTGTTCCCCACTGATTTGCTTAGCCCACCTTTAAGAGGATAAAATGAAATAACTGTGTGGTTATTTTTGAATCTTTGTTCTTCCTATGGATACAATCTGGACACACATGGTACAAAGCAAGTAGTGCATTGAGAATATTGTAAACACGGGAAAGTAGAGTACAAAAATGCTGGTTAAATTATTATTAATATTAGTCTAGCACTGAGTCAATTTTCTAAATTCCTGAATTCCTATTGGATCTTGACAGAGTTTCTTCCAGCATGTAAACTATTCCCTGGGTGCAAATTAAACACTTTCAAAGCTACATTCTCTTCCTTCGGTTCTGTGGAGGTAAATTCATTCAATTGGACTTTTTCAGTGGGTTGGAAGACTGAGTGCAATTCCTTTAAGTGCTCTTTAAGTAAAGGAAAGATGACTTTTTAAAAGTATTTATTTGCCAACCATTCTGATTCCATTTACAGAAAGAATAAGCAAAGGTCCCTTGTCTAAAGAATTTACCTCTCTGGCTGGAGATGTTTAACTGACAATCATAGTTCTACAGAAGGCAACCGTGGGTAAAGAATTTTAAGATGATGACATGGGATGGGATGATGTTTGCCTACCTCTATTCTTCTTTTCCTATGTAAATCATCAATGATGGAATGATGCCTGAACTGAGCAGAGAGAAGCTGGAAAAGAGGAAGCCAGAGAAATCATAAAGAAGTTAATAAACTACATGGAGACCAGACTATGGTGGGCTCCCAGGTTGGTTGAAAATCAACCAGTGCATAGGCAGGTCAAGCAAAAGTATTAGACCCAGTTTAGGAGAGGGAATACAAAGCCTTACTCTAATGACAAATACATCTCTTTTGCAAACAGATTTAAAGAAAAAAAAGGAAAAGGTCACACAAGATCTTGCAAAGAAGGCAAAGTCAGTAATAAAGAGGGTGGTGTGCAGAACCTCACTGTACCTGAAGAACGTGCCCAGGGTCTACTTGATGTGGACATAGAACCATGAGCCTTTCAACATGAACATCAAAGCAAATTGATGGGGAAGAAAATGGGAAATGTGAACACTGTTGAAGGTAAGCTTTAAAAAATGGGAGGACTTTAAGCCTCATAACAATTACACATGAAAGCTAATAACACTCTGACCTTGCACCCAGCTACTTTTCACAGTGCCTTTGGAAGACTTGGAATAGGAATGATGCAGATCACACCAGAAAGTTAGAATAAGGTTGGACTTAGACAGAATTGAGGAAGATTTTTTGTAAACTTCAGTAGAAATATAAGTAGCTTTAAAAACAGGCACTGAAAGTTGATATAGGATTGCCTCCTGAGCTAAAATCGTATTCCCCATAAATAATTGGGTATTAGAGAGTGAAGACAATGTTCAGAATCTAGCCAATGGGAAGCATACTTATAGGACTCTCTGCTAAGGACACATTTAAAACTCTTTATACAAACATATACTTATCAGAGGGTTATCTATAACTGTGAAATCCAAATGTCTAACCATACGAAGATAATTAAATGAGTCAAATTGTTTAAGACCTGAAAATTTGATGCTGTAATATAGAGATATATTTTATTAGTAATGTGAAAAAATCCTAAGCATAAAAAACAAATACTATAATGTAAAATCACCAAAAAAGTCAAAACTCTAGCGTTTGAGTTGGGGAGATGCTGACATCCTCCTCTTCTTCCCTTTCCTCCTGAGCTATCTCATTTTTGTTTTATAATTTTCAAGTTTTATTTTGAAAAATTTGTATTATTATGTTTTATTTCAGTGAGGAAGTGAGAGGGAGAGAGAGATAGAAACTCAAAGATAAGAGAGAATCATTGACCAGTGTCTCCTGTATGCCCCACACTGGGGACTGAACCTGCAGCCGGGCATGTGCCCTGACTGGGAATAATTTACCCATCTCTCCAATTATTTTACCAAAAAGCTCTATTCCCATAGTCCTGCACTGAAATTGACTCCACAACAATATGACTTAACATTTCGACCTTGGCTTTAATCCAATGTCAAAGTCAATAGGACAGTTTCTTCTCCTTGGAAAGGGGAAGACCATTTCACTTGTCCCAAGCTACCTTTTAAAAGCCTCATGTTGAAAAAGCTTTCACAGAACAAATAGAAAAAAAAAATCTAATCTTACTTTGTTAATTACTTTTCTTTATTAGACAATAGAAACTGATTTTTAACTATGCATTTATATCTCTTCCTTTTTTCTTGGATTTAAGATGGTTTTCTAAAATATAAGACATGAGATAGGAAAAAAGGTGGGGAAATCAGGACCAATAATTTATATAACCCAGATGGCTTAACTCTATCCTCCTTACCTTGGGAAGGTATATATTTACCACTGCACTATCTTCCCTCAGCTGTGTTTTCTGTATTTAGTCTCCTCTTACTCATTCCACAACAGCTTTTTAGACTCCTTTGCAGAATATCTTTCCTTCTACCACATCTTCCCAAATAGCCACGTCAAATGGTAGGAAGATGTTTATATTTCTTCTTTTCATATAATTAATCTTTGACTAAATATCAACAAATAAAAGGTTATGTTCAATAAGCAACACAGCTGAAATTGGTATTTAAGGATAAGAATATTTAACTCTATTGTCTTGAATATAGTTTTAAATATTTGTTTGAGTATCTTGACAAAGTCTTGAGAAACAAAAGCTTTGAGAATGTGAAAACCTCTTCCATTCAAGATCAAATAAAATTGCTACAGGCATTGTAATGAACTTCACTCAACATCTCAAATTTAACTAGCTGAAAATGTTTGGTTTTCCTTTGAAAGCAGTATTCTATTCAACTTTTAGAAATGAGGATCCTGTCTTACAATGGAAAAGCAGAGTGTTGTCTTACAGATGGAACGCAATGTCCTTGACTTACTGCTTATGTTCTGGGGGAACATTGCCTTTTGGAACCCGCTACTTAGCACATATTAAAGGAGCAGATTCCAGTAATTTCACTTCAGGGCTTAAACATCCAGAGGGTTCCTTTTGTTTTACTCCTATTTCTAACGTACTGGCTTTTGCTTAATTAAACTCTGGCAATACTAGTCTCCTGAAGCATCAAGACACCTTAAGAGCACAAAAGAAAATAGCAACTTTAGGATAAGTGATTGAAGTAATTAAACAATAGAAAAGGACACTACTGTGACCCTAGAGCAAGTAGGTCAGCAGCTACTTTAAGGGGCACTGTGTACTGCAATTACCTGCATCTTCTTGATGATTTGAGGAATATACCAAGTCACATACTAAAACTGCAGTTGGCCAAGTCAGTGAAACAACAGAAGCCTAGTTAAGGGAGAAGTTTTTTATTTTGCTTTTTAGGCAGCAAATCACATGATTGGCATTTGCTTGCTTAGTAAGGCTGTTAGGGATAATGTTTTCAAGGCTGACACATTATCAATTCAAATCTGTAATTCAAGATCCAGATGAGACTTGTCAGTGATATTGATATGGTTCCGAGTTGTTTGGAATCAAAGTGAGCTCAGAATGAAATGTTGATGGAAATTATTTTTAAGAAGTACTTATTAGGTTCCTCCTGGGTATAGAGTCTTGAATAAGACCCTGGAGAGACAGATAAATTATAAACATCTCTGAGAAATATCACGTACAAGGATAAACCGACAGGAGTACAACATGGAAAGAATTTTGTGTGTTTGTATTTCATTTTTTAGGGAAAACGTTATGACATAATTGGTTCCAAGTTGCCCACTAGGGAGTACTGAGCACTCACCAGGGGTCAGATGCTTCATGTAAACATGACTTCATTTAATCCTCATAACAGCCTGGAGAGATGGGAACAAGTGCGCCATTTTACAAAAGAGGAAAAAATGAAGCTCAAACTGTTTAAGCAACTGTCCCAAAATAGCATTGTTCGTGGGGATCAGGACCAAGACTTGGAGCCAGGACTGACTGACTTTTTTAAAAAAAAAAACACTCTGTTTTCTACAACAGACCCGGTTACCATACAGCAGTCTGCGTATTCTGGAGATGTCCTCATCCTGGTCCTCAGCAATTTCTCATTTCTAAATCAAAGACCATCTCCACTCTTAGGAAACACCACCCATCTATTTCCCTGAAACATTATACTCAGGCACCTTTCAGATCAAGAAGCACTTTCACTTTCTACCAGACACACTTAGGAAGCCATCAAATGGAAATAAAGACATACTCACACATTCCCTACAAACAAAAACAAAGAATCATGAAACAACACAAGAGACATGCATAAAACCAGCTTAATCACAAACATCTTCATAGGCTCTTTCATTAAACCACAGTATAGTATAGAAAAAACTGTCTTGGAGTATCATTCATTTTATCTAAGCAAGCTGAATATTGGCATGATCATGGCATACATTTGTGTACTTGCTCAACACACATTCATTGCATACTCACACTGTATGAGTACTCACCCACTTAAACCTTTCACAACAATATGCTCCCTGGATTATTCCTCTGGCCACCAGGCATTGTACATACTTGCATCTATCTCCATGGGCAGGGTTCCCACCTCAGTTTAGCATCTCTACCTACCTTAGACCTACTGATTTTTCAAGATTCAATTCAAATGGTACTCTTCCATGAAGCCTTGTCTTTTATCCACAACCAGGTGTAATTTTCCCTTCCTCTGTTATTCTCAAAAGAATATAGACTACAGCTCTATATGATAATACAGCATGTTTATTTATGCATATTTATTGATTCAACAAACAGTTATTGAATGACTTCTAAGTGTTAATCTAAGTCAATGCTGATTGCTGGGGCTATAAAAAATAGAATTATGTAAAGACAATCCAGCTTAGGTTCATAGCCTGGTAGAAGATGCTCACTTCATGTCTTGCCGAAGATTGAAAGGTCTCTGATGGTTTTACTTATGTCTTGTTCATTTATAAAAACATAAACCAACACATGGTCTTTCCCATAGCAACTTTCAAAAGTAGTTGTTTAATTTTATTAGATTTAAATAACATCTAATACTTGCAGTGAAAAATAATCAATGTATAGTTACATTCAAGGAGAATACAGCATTTGTATCATTATCATGTTATCTCAGGGTGCATAAAAGTACGTTTTTTTTCTCTTTTCTGGAGGATCAAACTAGGAACCGACTAAGTACATGGAGTTCCATGTTTATAAGCATATGCCAGGATTCACTAGACTCATAAATGAACACAATCTGACATTAAGTGGATTTTAATGTATTACTGGTCAAATTAAATCCCCCAAAATTAAATAAATTACATAATGAAAATGTCTTAGCATGCTCACATACAACAAATAGAAAGCACACACAAAAAATGATGTCTATTTCTTTCTTTCAGAGTTACAGATGGATTTTCTACATTCTCCTTCAAATGAAAATATTAAGATATGAAGCTTATTTCAAGGTTGATTTAAATTTTGTAAATAAATAGCTTTCATATCTTAGCCAGCTTAAGTCACATTGTTATAAAGTCCCAAAGTGCATGATTCCTTTGTTTTCACTTTTCCTATCTTTTTAAGTCCTCGCTTCTTATAGCTCATTTCTAGAAACAAATGACCTGCTACCTTTAGTATCTTCTTTCAGTGAAAGAGTTTTGTTACATCAACATAACTTGAGGCAATGTAGAAGTCTAGAAGAATGGATGTGTGTTCTACTTTTTTAAAAAGACTTTCCAGTGAAGGATGAATATCTTCCACAATTCATGATGATTAGAAGTTTACTATGGCAATACCCTGTAGAACATCCAAGTTTCACCTTTTATATTCTACTTACTCCTAATATTCCTCAAATAAAGAGACTAAATTCAAATGATTAATTGAAGCTTGCTCAGTCTCCCACTGAAATTTAGGCAAAAATAAAATGGTGCTGGTGGGATAGAGTCCAATATAAGCTCAATAAAGTAAAAAGCTTTAAAGAAAAAGTAAACTGAGATCTCTACTGCTTAATAATCTTAGAGATTTTTTTTCTTCAAGGAACTTCATGCAATCTTTAAGACAGAACTAGAGTAAAAAGTGAAAAAGAAGGAAAGGAAAAGAGAAAACATTAAACATGGGCCATGAGGCAGGATGAAGGAATGAAACTATATGTCCAAAAGATACCAGTAAGAACCCCCTTGAAAGCGGAATATGTATCCTTTCTCAGGTTCTAATATTAGAATGAGTAAGAGAATAAGTTTGTCTAGCTTTCTAAACTGCAATTCAAAGCAAGCAAGAAACAGTGGAAAGACTGTAAGGCATTTGCTCCTGGTCACACTGAAGATGTTTTTTTCAATATCCTGGGACTCTCTGCCAATCATCAGTAGAGAGATTGTATTTGAAAGCTTCCATCCACCCACCCGCTGCTGAGCAGTTCTGAACTGGGTACACTCAGCAGGTGTCTCAGTTAACAGTTTGGACTAATACATCTCACCAAATGTATTCATTACATCTGCCTCTGACTATATTCATTATTTTATTCCCAGATCCATATTTGGAATTATTCACACCAACAGAAAAAGTTGAAAGAATAACACAATAACTACCTGAACACCTTTTACCTATATTACCTATATTCACCATTTCTCTCTCTCTCTCTCTCTCTCTCTCTCTCTCTCTCTCTCTCTCTCTCTCTCCTACCCTCCATCCTCTCCCTGCTGGGATATGAACTTTTATTATTATTTTTAAAGACTATTTTGGCCTGGACAGTGTGGCTCAGCAGCTGAGCATTGACCCAGGAACCAAGAGGCCATCGGTTTGATTCGTGGTCAGGGCACATGCCCAGGTTTCAAGCTCAGTTCCCTGTGGGGGTCTTGCAGGAGGCAGCCAATCAATGATGTTTTACTCTCATCCATGTTTCTATCTCTCTATCCCTCTCCCTTCCTCTCTCTCTCTAAAAAACTTAATAAAAAACATGTGTTTATTTGTTTGTTTTAAAGACTATTTTGAAGGATAGATTTAGGTTCACAAAAAATAATTCCCTCTTCATATTCTGGAGAGGATAAGAGGAACAAATAAAATAAATATATATACTACACTCTTCGAAAGATGTAAACCACTGTGAAAACCTGGGGTATTCACATGTTATTACTCATATATGTATTTTAATAAGGGACCTGACATTTTGCCTTTAGAAACATGTCCCAGAATTTTTCTTAATTTAGCTCTATTACTAGATGTTTAAGCCCTTTGCTCTCAATTAAAAATATCATTTATGAATTTAACAGTGTAATATGTTTAACTTTGATAGTTCTTATAAAGTTAGACATTCAAAGTTTAGGAGGTACCAGTAGCCTAAGGAAAGGCTGGCACTGGCAAATTTGGAGTATAACAGTTTTCCCTTCAATGCTGGCCCTTGCTCCTGTCAACAAACTAAATTTCTTATCACATTTCATCCACTGAATAAATACCAATGTAGCAGGATGCTCTCAGAAAGCATTTAATCATAGCGCAAGTCATAAGACAGGTTATTAATAAGTGATTATTTCTCATAACAAAGACTCGTGCTATAATCAAAGCTGTTGTTTATATTTACATGTCCTTATGCTTAAAATGAATTTTGTTCCCAATTTTAATAGAGTTTGAGTAAGTGGGGTAATCTTATATAGTAAAAGAGTAATATGCAAATTGACCATCACTCCAAGACACCTAAGCCACGCCCACCAGCCAGGCCATGCCTCCCAGCCAATTAGAGCGGCTGTATGAAAAGTAACCCAGCCAAGATGGAGGCCAGCAGCCATGGAGCTAGAGTAAACAGGAGGCTTCCATTGAAACTGCCTGACTAGGCCGGTGGACCTCTGCTCAAGGTAACAAAGTTTCAATTATAGAAGATAAATAAACCCCAGAAACCTGATTCCAGCCAACCTCACTGGGACATTGGGTCAATGGGAGTTGTGGGCAGCCTGAAAACGGCCCTCAGACCCTCACCCAGGCTGGCCACACCCCCATGGGGTGAGGGTCTCCACTGGAGGGGGAGGGGGGTTGGCCAGCCTACAAACAGCCATCAACCCCTCACCCAGACTGGCCAGGCACACCAGCAGGTGGACATTCTCCAAGGGGTCCCAGACTGCAAGAGGGCACAGGCCAGGCTGAGGGACCCACCCGAGTGCACAAATTTTTGTGCACCAGGCCTCTAGTCAGATTATAAAACTGGATGAAGCCCCTTGCAAATTTCAAATATCAACTCACATTTTCAACTTTCTCAGTCTCAGATGCTGCCATAGATACACACTGTGAAAGATCTCACTCAAAGAGACCTGAAAGGAAAATACTAGAATCACTGAAGTAGAAGAGACCTTAGAGACATATAAGTAATTTGAACCACCAAAGATAAACTAGAGACAGCAGGAAACGGTTAGGCCCAAGTTCAAGTGGAAGTCAATGGAAGAACAGAGGTAAGAGCCCAGGTTTTCAGACCTCAGGTCCAAATGAATGCTGTTCTACCACATGAGTCTGTCTATAGAACCAGGTGCACACATTAGTTACCCATTCAGAGATTACACGGAACAAACAATGCAAGTGGTGAACAGAACACGGTTGTGCAGATCCCTCAGGCAATGGAGTGATGAACTGCAGAGAGAAACACAGCTAGCCTGATACTAGATGAGACCACAGACATGAGACATTACCTTACTGCATTTTTTAAAATATGTTTTTATTGATTTCAGAGAGGAAGGGAGAGGGGCATAGAAATATCAATGATGAGAGAGAATCACCCATCAGCTGCTTCTTGCACACCCCCACCAGGGATCAAGCCTGCAAACCAGGCATGTGCCCCTGATAGGAGTCAAACCCAGGACCCCCTAATCCTCAGGCCAATGCTCTGTCCACTGAACCAAACCGACTAGAGTCTTACTGCATTCTTGAGGTCACAGCTGGGTACTAATTTATACAGTGACAGATTGCACAGGCTGAGAAAAATGGAACAGAGTACGGTGTTTGGGAAGGGGGGTTGAAGTAAGCAAAAGGGACGCACTCCCACTTCTAAGAGCAAGGACTGCATCTTGTTTATTGTTGAATTCCCATCACCTAACATAGCAAGTATCTGCACAGGGTGGGCTCATCGTAACTACCACACATGACTGAATTATCAGGATAAGTTTCTTTTTGTCTGATTTTGTCTGATGGATCTAGATACTAGAGGGTTTCCCTCCTGAAAAGCAGTTTCCCTTAAGTAAGCACCTCCAGACAGGGCTGGATTGACATGTGGGCACATGGCGCTGGCTAATAATTTGGTGCCCATTAAAGTAATATTCACTTGAAATGTTGGTTGGTTCTTTGAGGGAAAGCCAAAGTCTGTGTGTGTGTGGGGGGGGGGGGGGGGGGGGGGGGAAGGGCAGAGAAGAGCTCTCTGTAGTAATCTGGGTTTTCCAGTACCTGAACCAATCAGCTCTAGACCCAAATTTGCATATAGCATTTTGCAAAACAAAAGCCCTTAAGTTAACTAACCTGCCCTACTCAATGTACTTTTAGTGATAATTTGTTGTCATTTAAACCTGTTGCTGGAGGTGTCTCATGAACCATTCCGAGTATTTTATTAATATTTCTACTGATTACATCTCTATTTTTTCCTCAAAGAAATTATCCTATATAATAAAAGCCTAATCTGCTAAGTAACCCATCATCCAGTCATCCATTTAACCAATCAAAGCGTAATATGTTAATGACATGCTAAGGCCATTCAGCCACTCGCTATGACATGCACTGATCACCAGGGGGAAGACAGTAAACCGTTTGACCAATCACTATGATGTGCACTGACCACCAGGAGGCAGATGCTCCGACTTGTAGGTTAGCTTGTTGCTGGGGTCTGGCCAATCAGGTTGGACATGCCCTAGAGCCCTCCCACAAGTCCCTCCCCAGATGAGCAACATCCCACACCCCTCCCCAGCCTCGTCTGTCCACTAATGGGGTCCCTCAGCCTGGCCTGCACCCTCTTACAATCTGGGACCCCTTGGGCGATGTTGGCGATCCAGTTTGGGCATGATCTGCTCAATGCAGGAGCTGCCCCCTGGTAGTCAGTGTGCTCCCACAGAGGGAAGCATTGTTCAACCAGAAGCCAGGCTCAAGGCTGGCAAGCACAGTGGCAGTGATGGGAGACTCTCCTGTCTCTGTGACAGCACTAAGGATGTTCAACAGATGGATTGGGCCTAAGCCATCAGTCGGACATCCTCCAAGTGCTCCCCGACTGCAAGAGGGTGCAGGCCAGGCTGAGGGTCCCCCCACCTCCACCCCAAGTGCACAAATTTCATGCACCGGGCCTCTAGTGGGAGATAAATGTGATACCTATTTTACCTTTCCTTGCTTCCTCGGGGATTTACACATGTCCTGCAGGGGTTGATTCCCTGTGGTACATCTCTGAATCCAACTTATTTTCCTGATTAATTGTCAATATCACCACACTGTATGGCAGTACCTCAGACATTGCCAGGTTCCTATTGTAAACCAAAATTCTAGTGCCAGGCCTTCTATTTACCTTCAAGTTTCCCACCCTGAGACATTACTCAGATTCCTCACGCTGATTCCAGAACAGTACCTCACTGTTGTTTGTCCCTGAAAATGCTATGCCTCTATCCTACTGTAATATTTGACTAACCAGTAATTTATCATGCTTGTCTCATCATCCATCTCTGTTACAAAAATATAACCTAAAATTTAGCCTCAAATGCCATCATTTAATAAAACTTTTCAGAATCAATAGGATTCTGTCTTTGCTGAGCAGGTCTTTCCTTTTTAATCTTTGTTGTTGAAAGTATTACATATGTCCACTTTTTCTTCTATTGACCCCCTCCAGCCTGCCCCACCTGCTGCCCCAGGTCTGCACCACCCTATTGTCTGTGTCCTTGAGTTATGCATGTATATGCATACAATTCTTTGGTTGATCACCTCGCATACACCTCCTTCCCCTCTTTCATCCCCTGTTCTCCAGCTTCCCTGAGCAGTTCTTTTGAAGCACTCATCCTATTTTACTCCATGTGCATGTGGGTCTATAGCCCTTGGAGTAAAGCTCAGTGGGCTGAAAAACAAAATAGATAACTGAGAAGTCAAGAAGGACAGACTTCCAGAAAGGTGAAGAAAGAACTTGACTAAGTTCTGAATATCTGCAACTCTTCAACTCTTTCACGCTGATCTCTTTCATGGTTGGTTTCATCTTCAGAGCTTGTTACAGAATTTACCAAGCAACCATAAAAATATACAATGAGTACTCAGGGACTCCAGGAAAAACCCTTTATTTGCAGATATACTAGTACACTGACTCAGGGAGTCAGTTCTCCAAAGCCTGAGTGATGAATATGGAGGAAGCTTTCCCTATATCCCCCAAATATGGCAGACTTCTGGACCTTTCATGGGCTTTGCAAAAAGTCCCATGTGTTGGGATGGGGGACATAAGATTACACCCAAAGGCCTGGTCTGGAGCCAGTGCTGATAACCCCCTACAGGGGTTGTGTATGGTTCATGGCTTATGGCTCTGTGCAAGCATTACAGATAAGAGAGATGGGGCTTAATTATACTAGCAAGACGTGCAGCAGAATACTGGTTCCTGGCACAGATTCAGATTGCTAGCCCACCCATCCCCCCCCTCAAATGTCTTATATTCCCCTTCAAGCTGGCTTCCTTTATGGTGGTAAGTTGGTGACGGGCAGCACGCATAACTTTCTTGTTTATATGTGGCAGACAACAGGTACAATATCCCACCATAATTGGAAAAAGAAATCTTGAGTTTCCTGTTGACTGACCCCATTTCCCAATAATCACTTTTTAATTAAGAAAACTTTGTGCATTGATTGGTTGATACCTGCATCAATCACTGTAGCCACTAGATTTTGCTTTAGACCAGGGGTAGGCACTGCCACTGACTGTGGCATAGGGGGCAGATCCAGGCCACAGCCTGTTTTTGTAAATAAAGTTTTATAGAAATGCAGATATACCCATTTGTTTGCATTTCCCCTGTGGCTGCTGCAAGGAAAGAGTTGAGCAGTTGTGACAGAAACTAGGGTTCAACAAAGCTTAAAACATTTACCAAATGTTTTAAGGGATTGGAAAAGTTTAGGCCAATTGAGGTCCATCCTTGAAATGAGGCTCAGGGTGAGTCTCAAAGTGTATAGCTGCTACATGATGAAGAAGGGAAGCGTCTAAAGATAGAAGATAGATAGATAGATAGATAGATAGATAGATAGATAGATAGATAGATAGATAGATAGATAGATGATAGATAGAGATATATCTGTATGTGTCTTCTTAGGAGAAGGAATTCCTGGAGGACACTGGCCAGACTTTCTCACACTTTGCACAATGCTTTGGATTGAATTCAGCTTAAAAGTTATCTGTAGAATCACTGAGTTGAAGTGAATTGTTGCATTCTCTCCTGTTAACTTTCTTTCCCATTTCTTCTGGGAATGCAGGTCTTGAATACGCTAGCAATTCTCCAGGGCACAAAGAAATGTTTCTTCAGCTTGCTTCCTCTAATTTGCTGAGGAAATTATGGGATGTGACATTGATTTATAATTACCAAGTTAACCATAAACCTTGAAAGTACTGCAAAAACTCCAGGAAGGGAAAAGGACATCATGTTATATATTTTAGAGAAAAATAAATGAAAATTCTGTAATTATATTCAGCAAGCTTTCCTTATTTTTTTCACAGAAGTTTTACAACTCTGAGTCAAATTTGAAAATATATTCTCCCCTTTTTATAGTCTGGTAGTCAATCCTTATTTTTATGGAATAACCAAACAGTAGTTTATTTTACTAAGTGATGTAATTGCTTTTATTTTAAATGACAATCGAGCAAAAAATGCATTTACTAGTTTAATATTTATAGGTTTGCCATGAAGAAATCATATATCTGACTAGAATATTTTTAATATAAAGTAGGCACATTATTCCCAAGTTATTTTACTTATTAAGATGCCAATTGTATCATGAAGACAGTTTGTCTAATATCACTCCTGTTTGGTTATTAAGAGATATATTTTAGCTTACTGATTCATCTTTCTCACAAAATACTGATTTGGAAAGGCGAGGGAATAAAGACAGAGGGTATAAAGCTGCAAAAAAATTATCCATCAATTGCAATAAAAATTTAACAATTTAAAAATACTGATGTTATCCTAAGACCCAAAATATTCAAAATTGTATGTGAAGATGAAGTTGATAACTGCAAATGCAAAAATGCTCCAATTTTCCAAACAAACGACTTAATTCCATACTGAAAGCAGAAATTGAGTAGAGGAGAATTCCATGCCATTACTTACTCTGAGTTCAGAATCCTGCAATTTTTAAGAATTAAAATACTAGGGAATTGAAAGCTATGTGTTTGACATTTGGATTATCGTTTACTGTTCAGTGCCCTGTTTCATCACTCTGAGGAAATAAGTACTCCCCAACTGCAAATTAGAAAAGACTGCTCCCCCTTCTCGACCACACTGAGAAAGAAAATGCCTTGCCTCATGACACCTCATTTCTTGTCTTCCTATTTGGATTATGCATTGCTCACAGTAGATTTCAAAACAACCTTAATGTTGTGATATTAGAATCTCATTATCTGATATTTACCACTGATTTCCTTCCACTCAAAATATAATTTTATGTCCTTGATTTTTTTAGCATAAACAAACCACTTCCAATACTCACATCTTCTTACATACTGTGGAACTGGTTATACATGTTCAATAGTTCTCATTCCCCCAGGCTCTTCAGGGCTGCCTCCAAAGAGGCCAGTACTCTGCTTCTTCCTGGTAGATAATAATCCACTGCTGCCTGAAGGGTAGGTCTAACTTGTCTGGTTTTACGAAGACATGTGGCTTGCAGCGCTACAGTTGTCATTGGAATACAGAAACTTCTACTTTGGTTTACACATTCAATATCCTCAAATGCCACCTTTAGCTTTTGAAAAACCTGTCAGCACCCAGTATTTTTCACAGTCTTCATCCACATTTGTCAATAGTTTCTGACTTTCCATGGGTCTTTCACTCTATTCCTCACTCTTTATCGCTGAGAATAAGTTTCAGACAACAGAAATAATCTGTTTCGTCTATTGTCCAAAACAGCAAAGAGTGGGATGAAAATTATGTCACTTTTCTCTCCCTGACCTGCCTTTTGTTACCATGCCGTGCATGAACTATGTTGAAAGGTCCTTTTAAGTTCAACTAGTATTTGTTCATCAAGACTTGCTACTCCCTCACTCTCTTCTTCTGCTGACCTACACATTAACTAGGTTTACACATTAACTTTGTCCTTAGAATGAAGACTCAGAATAGATGTATACTAATACCCTTGAAACCACAATTCTTTTTTTAGTTCAATTTTTATAGATTGCACATATACGTGAGATCACACAGTATTTGTGTTTCTCTGTTTGACTGACTTCATTTAGCATGATGCCCTCAAGACTTAACCCTGTTGTTGCAAATGGTAGGATGTCCTTCTTTTTTATGGCTGAATAATATATATGTATGTCATGTTTTCTTTATCCTTTCACCTGTTGATGGACACTTAGGTTGTTTCCATACCTTGACTATTATGAATAATGCTTCAATAAACACGAGAATATAGATATGTCTTCAGATAGTGATTGAATTTCCTTTGAAAGACATATACCCAGAAGTGAAATTGCTGGGTCATATAATAATAACTCTATTTTTAATTTTTTGAGGAGCCTTCATAGTGTTTTCTATAGCGTCTGCAGTGATTTATATTCCCACCAACAGTACACAAAGGTTCTCTTTTGTACCCTTTGGGTTTAGCCAACTTTTAAATCTAATCGGAGTTTCCTCTATCTACTTCATGCATCCCAAGGCTGATGTAAATAATGACACAACTTTTCTAATTGCTCTTTTATCAAATGTCATGGGAAATAAGTACATGAGATCTTTCATTCTAAACCTTTAGTTCTAATCACTTTGGAGGAAATAGATGTGAGAAAGTTGTACAAGTTCCAGATAATTCTGGAAATTTGTGTCATGGTTATTCCCAGACTTACTGAATCACTGAAGCCAGGCCTTTCTCTTAGACTGGCCAATTCATTTATAAAAAAAAAAGTGTCTCAGGAGGTTTTATTCACACTTTTTAAAAGTGACTGATAACAGCTCATTAATGTTACTTATAACAGGGGAATGTGCATACCAACTAAGAAATTGAATATACAAATGAACAATGACCAGACCATATGTGACAATAGAAATCTGATACATAATCTTGGCAGCAGCCCGTCCAGGAAGCCAAATCATAACTTCTACAATAATTGTTCACCTAAAAAGGTCAGGACTTGGTTAATGACTGCCATGTTATCTAAGTCTTCCTTCTACCCCTTCCCAAAAAAATCAGAAAAGCAATTATGATCTCTAAACCAATCCTGTGTGTGTGTGTGTGTGTGTGTGTGTGTGTGTGTTTGGTGTGTTCTAATTAGCACACCTCTTAAGCCAACAATCTCCAATCAGAGCATACCTAAAGTCTTCATTACCCCTCTGCCCCCTTGCTTTTCTTACTACAATACTTTCCTATTCCCCAGCCTGTATTTGAGTTTCTGCCAAACACAAGTGACTGTTGTTATAGCAAGCTCTGAATAAATAGCCTCTGCTTGTTCTGGCTTGGAGGGTGAGGGTGGGTCTAATTTATTTCTATACAATAAGCCTTCTATGAAATCAAGTATCCACAATCACTTTCAAAGAGCCATTTACTAGTATTGAACAGCTCACTCAACTGTGAGTCCCTGGTTTCTTTATTTTATTCATTTAATTTTAACCTCACCCAAGGATATGTCTATTGATTGATATTTTTTAGAGAGAGAGGAAAGGAAGGAAGAGGAAGGGAGGGAGGGAGAGAGGGAGGAAAGGAGGGAGGGAGGGGAGAGAGAGAGAGAGACATCAATGTGAGAGACAATGCACATTGGTTGCCTTCCACATGTGCCCTGAAGAGGAGTTGAAAGCACAACCTTTTGGTGTATGGAACAACACTTCAACCAACTAAGCAACCGTGCAGGGTGCCCCTGGTTTCCTCTTGTACTTCTAGCTTCCATTGATTTGACTGTACTCTACAGGGACAAGCCACATTCCTCTCCTCTGGATCTCACGAGAAGTTAGTGATTTACATGCAAGGTTTTCTTCATCACCCCAATAAACAAAGTTCATGTTTTAGTCCCACTGACGAAACACCCCTTGAGTTAGAAAATGTATCTCCAAAGAGTAAACCTTGGGGAACAGAGCACAAATAGGTGGCAAAGAAATGTAGTTGATGAAACAGAGCCATCCACCCCCTGCTAAAGTCATGTCCTAAGGTTTATGACAACACTCCTGATTTCTGTCCCCATTTTAGTTGGCCAGAAAAACACCAAGTCCTTTCTTAGGTTTGAATAAATTGTTCTATGAAATTTAATTCTCAAAGAAATTTTATGACATTAGTAGATCAGAAAATCAAAGTTCAAACATATGAGCATGCTCACGGCCAACTGAAAATTATCCAGATGGCTACTCAAGGCAAAAGCCTAATGTTCTTTCTGTCACACCCTAATAGAGTATGTAGTATGTTTCCAAAAATACAACACGTTCACATCAGAAAACTAGAGTCAAATTCATAGAAAGCTGTACATATTCAGTTGAACCAACATCTAAAATAAATTAGCTCTTGCCCTAGCTGTTTTTGCTTAATGGATAGAGCATCAGCCTGCATATCAAAGGGTCCTGTGTTTGATTCTGGTCAAAGGTATGTACCTCAGTTGCAGGCTCTTCCCCAACCCAAAGCCTGGTTAGGGTTCATGCAGGAGGCAACCAATCAATGTGTTTCTCTGACATTGAAGTTTCTGTCTGTCTTTCCCTCCCTCTTCCACTCTCCCTGAAAATCAATGGAAAAGTATCCTCAGGTGAATATTATTATTAATAATAATAATAAAATTAATTTGTTCTTCCATGGTATTAGATAGGGCACGGGATCTGTGTCTGACGTTTCATTGGCTACCATAGTAAGAGCTACCATGGCTCTTACCACAGGTTCTGTTATCATCAGATACCCTCCAGTATTTCCTTGATGTTAAAGACAATGACATTTTTATTTCTGTGTCTCAGATCTTAACAGTTTGTAACACATCACAGACACACCATAAATGTCTGCTGAATAAATGCAGAAAATTTATGAGGGGGTCAGCGCTTTAAGACCAAGAGCGGTATCTGTACTAACTAGCTATGGAAATTGGTCAGATGGGTTAACCTATCTGAGATTAGTGTTTCTCAACCATTTTCTTCATTATTATTTCCCTAAGGGGTCATTTTTAAAAATAGTTATTCCCCCATGAAATTTTATCACATGTATACAGTATATCCATTTATCTAATAGATGTGTATCTTATATATTAAAATATTAAGGTTTGTTTGTTTTTACCCTCCAAGAACCAACATTGCCCTCATGGAAAATACATACACTATACGGTATATCCCAGCTACAAAATACTATAATCATTTGATTTCTTAAGTTTTATATAACAAATGATATTTTAGTCTTCAGGGAGCTCCATAAGAGGTGATTGGTAGTGAAAATTATAAAATCCGGGTGAAGATGAAATGTATTCTGCCCATGTATAATCAATCTCCTTCTATTCTAAACCTGGACATTGTCTTTTGACCATGGATCAGGGTACAGGTAGGAATGTTCTCATGGTATTGCTTTCTGCTTTGTATCATCTATCTCCCAGAGGCCTCACTCAGAAATTATATATATTAAAGGAGAAATTTCCTTTAATGAATGAATCAGGTCCTGGAGTGAACAAACCAACATCTTTAAAAGTGAACTCCCTAGCAAGGACTCTAATATCATTATCTTTAATCTGAACATTCTGTTTTTCCCCCAAGTATTTATATACACCTCTAGTGGTCTCTTGGCTTAAAAATCAAGGAACAAGCATATTCCTACAAGAGATTTAATTAAACATTTGTGCTTGGATTTATTCTACATCACAGCTGAATAAGGATTAAAAGAATAATTTGTCACCTTCCACACAGCATGCCACTCTGAAGTCATAGGCTCAAGTTCTATGCAATAGTTCTCTTCAATTCTCCCTCCCTCCCTCTCTCCCTTCTTCTGTCCCTCCCTCCCTCACCCAAAATTCACCAGTGTGATTGACAGACAAATGAAGTCTACTGCAAATTCAAGCTTTATCATACTAGGTTTAATGTTCCATCAGGAGCATTAGAGTGATACTGGCTTCAAAAATATTGCCATGGTAACTGGCAAAATTTGGATTTGAATGCAGTGAGAGAAAATCACTGACTCTCAACAAACAAAAGGAAAAATAACAGTCAAGCATACAGAGTGATTTTTCCCTTAGTAACCTGATTAACAAAGCTCTCTGTAGGCATATCGTCCAGTGGTAACATTGTCCTTCATTTCCTTGGCATTGAAATGAATAAACAATGGGGCAAAGAAACAAACCATGACTAGCTAATAAGCTAATAAATACTTTGGTTATAAAATGTAGTGTTTGGAGCTGTGTTGCCAGTGACTGTGCTTTGAATGAATAGATTTCCGTTGGGGTTTAATATTAAATAGTGCACTAAAAACAGGTATGTTAAGATCCAGTTTAGTCCTCCTCTGTTAAATCTAGTTCTCAAAGGTCATAGGTCTGTGCTAACCATAATTTCGAAGCCTATGCTCCTCTCACCAAGCTTCCCCAAATATGCCCAAAGTAACTCCCAGAAGTTTTCTTCAGATCGTCACCTCATCTCTGACTCAATCAGATGGCTTTCCACACAATTTATCTTGTTTTTAAAAGCGTTCAGATTCTCAGATTTGGTTGTACAAATCATTAGAATACACTTGCCATTAAAAGATATATGTGCTGTTGCATATTTGATGATGTTGTTTTGAAGTTGGAACCATCCTGTTTGGAAACAGCCGTTTCCATAGGAACAGGTTTTCCAACCAGATCTTACAAGGAGAAGCATGTCATAAATAATCGGCAGTGCCCGCAGGGAGCTGTTAAACACCCAAAGAAAGGCAAGAAAAGAAAAGAAAAGAAAAGAGAGACACCAGGGGACAGCCACACAGTGACATTCTGCAGGAGAAAGGCAAAGGCTGTCTAAATACTCCAGATTCCGGTTAAGGTAATGAATTAAACTTTCAGATTCCAAATCAATTACTGAGATGCAGTGCTGAGTTAATTCTAGTGCAGAGTTCAAAGAAAAGTGGTCATAAATAAAAGACCAGAAATGCATTCAGTATTAATAACTCCCCTATCCAGGAGTGAATTAATGGCACTCAGCTCCCCATTACATAAATGTAATAACATAACTCAAAAAAAAAA